>PVJD01004000.1:0-147666 GCA_004026545.1 Mormoops blainvillei | reverse complement strand
TTTAGGAATGTTTTCTTTTTTTGCCTTTAAAAAACTTTTTTTTATTACAAAGTATTCTACTTTGAGTAAAAGCATCAACAAGGAAAATCTGTTCATCTACTTCCCCATCCCCAGATAACACAGTTAATATTTTGGTGTAATTTTTGTTAACTTAATCTTTATTATATTTTTCCATTACCATCTAGTTCCTTTTTATCCTCGTCCCCCCAGCAATCACACACTGTTGTCCATGTCCATGAGTCCTTTTTCCTTTATGATCAGTCCCTCCACCCCCTCAGTCCCTCCTCCCTCCTGTAGCTGTCATCTGCTCTCCATCTATGAGTCTTTCTCTGTTTTGCTCAGTACATTCCACATATGTAATAAGCAAAATAGAGTGATACCATATGGTATTTGTCTTCCTCTGACTGGCTTATTTCACTTAGCATAATGTTCCCCAGGTCTACCCAGCCTATTAAACAGTATTTTTTTCTGTTTTATAGCCAAGTAGTATTCCATTGTGTAAAGGTCCCATAGTTGTTTTACCTACTCATCTATTGATGGGCACTTGGGCTGCTTCCATATCTTGGTTATAGTAAATAAAGCTGCAATGAATATAGGTTTATTTATGTTCTTTAGAATTAGTGTGTTGGGTTCCTTTGAATATATTGCCAGAAGTGGGGTAGCTGGGTCAAAAGGCAGATCCATTTTTAATTTTTTGAGGTGTTTCCATACTGCTATCCACAGTGGATACACCAATCTGCATTCCCACCAACAGCACAAAAGGGTTTCCTTTTCTCCACATACTCACCAGCACTTTTTTTTTTAATTTATTGATGGTGGCCCTTTTGACATGTGTGAGATGGTATCTCATGGTTTATATTTGCATTTCTCTGATGAGTAGTGATGTTGAGCATCTTTTCATATGCCTGTGGTCCATCCATATGTCCTCTTTGGAGAAATGTCTATTCTGGTCCTCTGTCCATTTTTTTAATTGAGTTGTTTGATTTTTGGTGTTGAGGTTTGTTAAATATTTTATAAATTTTGTATATTAACCCCTTATCAGATGTATCAGCAAATATGTTCTCCCATTCTGTGGGTTGTCTTTTTATTTTGTTGATGATTCCCTTTGCTTTGCAAAACTTTTTTAGTTTGATAAGGTCCCGATTGTTTATTTCTTCTTTTGTTTCTCTTGCCTAGGGAGACACATCCAATAAAAATTCCTAGGAGCGATATCCGAGGTTTTACTGCCTATGTTTTCTTCTAGGATTTTTATGGTTTGGGGTTTGATGTTTTAGTCTTTTATCCATTTTTAATTTATTCTTGTGTGTGGTGTAAGAAGGTGGTCTACTTTAATTTTCCTGCACATATCTGTTCAATCTATCTTTAGCCCATTGTATGTGCTTGCTTCCTCCGTCAAATATTAATTGAACATGAAGGTGTGGGTTTACTTCTGAGATCTCTATTCTGTTACATTAATCTGTGCCTGTTTTTATGCCAGTACCATGCTCTTTTGATTACTATGGCCTTGTAGTATAGTTTGATATAAGGTAGCAGGAGTCTATCAAGTTTGTTTTCCTTTCTCAGGATCATAGTTGCTATGCATGGCCTTTTGTGGTTCCATATACATTTTTGAAATATTTGTTCTAGTTCTGTGCAATATGTCATTGGGATCTTGATAAAAATTGTGTTGAATCTATAGGTTGCTTGGGTAGTATTGACTTTTTAATTATGTTAATTCTTCCTTTCTGTGAACATGTTATGGGCGTCCACTTATTTGTATCTTCTTTGATTTCTTTCTTCAATGTCTTATAATTTTCTGAACACAGGTCTTTTACAACTTTGATTAGGTTTATTCCTAGGTATTTTATTATTTTTGAAGCAACTTTAGATGGGATTGTTTTCTTAATTTCCCTTTCCTGTTAGTTCATTATTGACATATAAAAATGCAACTGATTTCTGAATATTAATTTTGTATCCTGCTACTTTGCTAAACTCATTTATGAATTCACTTAGTTTCTTAGTGGAATCTTTGGGATTCTCTATATACAGTATCATGTCTTCAGCAAATAAAGACAGTTTTACTTCTTTTTTACAAATTTGGATGTCTTTTATTTGGATGTCTGAGTGCTGTGACTAGGATTTCCAGTACTATGTTGAATGCAAGATGTGAAAGTAGGCATCCTTGTCTCATTTCTGATCTTAAAGGGATCACCTGTAGTTTTTGCCTATTGAGTATGATGCTGACAGTGGGTTTGCCACATATTGTCTTTATTAAGTTCAGGTATGTTCCCTCTATTCCCACTTTGCTGAGAATTTTTATCATAAATGAGTGCTGACTTTTATCAGAAGCTTTTTCTGAATATATTGATATAACCATGTGATTTTTATACTTCATTTTGTTTATGTGGTGAATCACATTTGTTGATTTGAGAATGTTGTATAACCCTTGCATCCCTGAAATAAACTCCACTTGATTATGGTGTATGATATTTTCCATGCATTGTTGTATTTGGTTTGCTAATATTGTGTTGAGGATTTTAGCATCTAGGTTCATCAGTGATATTGACCTACAATTTTCTTTGTAGTGTTTTTTTCTGGTTTTGGAATAGTATAATGCTGTCTTTGTAAAATGAATTTAGAAGCCTTCCCTCCTCTTGAATTTTATGAAATAGTTTGAGAAGGGGAGGTGTTATTTCTTTTCAGAAAAGTTTTTAAAATTCACCTGTGAAGCCATCTGACCCAGGGCTTTTGTTTGTTGGGAGTTTTTTGAATATTGCTTCAATTTCATTAAGTGTAATCTGTCTATTCAGGTTCTCTGATTGTTGCTGATTCATTTTTGGAGATTGTATATTTCTAGGAATTTAACCATTTCATCCATGTTGTCCAGTTTGTTGGCATATAATTGTTCATAATATTTTCTTTTTTTAAAACAATCACTTCTTATTTATTTACCATCCTTTTTTAATTGTTGTTCAGATACAGTTGTCTCCATTTTCTTGACACCACTTTCCTTCACTCAACTCACCCCCACCTCCTACACTCAATCCTACCCCCTTGAAATAAATGGAACATGTCATGAATTTGCATGTCATCCTTGCGCAGGGACCATGCTAATCTTCTCTGTATTGTTCCAATTTTAGTATGTCTGCTGCCAAAGTGAGCACTGTTCATAACACTTTCTTACAATCCTTTGTATTTGTCTGAGTTCAGTTGTTATTTCCCCTGTTTCGTTTATGGTTTTATTTATTTGGGTCCTTTCTCTTTTTTTCTTGATGAGGATGGTTAAAAGTTTGTCGATCTTGTTTATCTTTTTAAAGAATCAACTCTTGGATTCATCAATCTTTTGAATCATTTTTAGACTCTATTTCATTTAGTTCTGTTCTGATCTTAATTATTCTGTTCCTTCTTCTCAAATTGGGCTTTGTTTGTTGTTCTTTTTCAAGTTACTTGAAGTGTGAAATTAGATTGTTTATTTGATCTTTCTCTTGTTTTTTGAGTTAAGCCTGTAATTCTATGAATTTCCCTCTTAGGCTTACTTTCCCAGTGTCCCAAAGATTTTGGATTATTTTGCCCTCATTTTAATTTGTTTCAAGGTATCTTTTGATTTCTTCCTTGATCTTGTCATTGACCCATTCATTGTTTAATAAAATGTTATTTAGCTTCCATGTTTTTACTTGTTTTTTCAGTTTTCTTCTTATTGATTTCTAGTTTCATAACATTGTGGTCAGAAAAGATGATTGTTATGATTTCAATCTTCTTAAATTTTTGAGACTTGTTTTGTGTCCTAGCATGTGGTCTGTCCTTAAAAATGTTCCATGTACACTTGAGAAGTGTGTACATTCTGTTCCTTTAGGGTGAAATGCTCTACAGATATCAATTAAATCCACTTGATCTGATATGTAGACATGAGTTTCACTAAGGAAATGACATCTTTTTTCTTTTGATTACATTTGAGTAATGTTACCATAAAACAAGCAATCAGAGCACCAGGGGAGTCTCTGGTAATTGACCAAGAGAGTGACAGGGTTAAATTCTTACGCTGAGTGTGATAAAAACTAAATATATGAATAGATAGAGCCTAAGCACACGAAAAAAGCTGGAAAGATAAGAGGATAGGGCCTGAAAATACCAAAAGTTAGAATGATGAATGGATAACACAACAAATGTTAGAAAGATAATAGGTAAGACAAAAAGGCCTTCTCTCTTTATCCCTATAAAAATTGTGGGCTTGAACAGGAAGATTGAAAAGTCTTTCAGTCAAGAATCCACCATTCTCCCACATTGTGTGGCACATGAATAAATCTCTTTCCTTTTTATACCAATACATGCTTTGTGAGTTTGGCTTTTTGTGTGGACAGCCAGTTCAACTTTTGTTTTTTTGTCCAGTAACATTTTTGGTAAACCCAGATAGGACCATGTGCACCTCGCTAAGTCCCAGGATTCTTAAACAGTTCCCAAATGCCTTTGGCAGGCCACCCCAAAAGTGGGATTGTGGGGATTTTATAGTCTCAGGGAATTTCCCAGCAGTCCTGCTCAAGGCATCAACCACCTGAAACACATAGCTGGTGAAAATAATAGAGTGTGAGAAAGAGAAGGACTCCAAGATGGGGTGTGTCAAACTGGCATGCACATCAGGGTCCTGTATCCCTACTAGTTAAGCTTTCTCACTACTGGGTCCCAGTTAGGACAATTTGGGCTTTAGTGCCACTACAGTTTGGTTAGAACAGATTGCAATATCAGTTAGAAGGAGATAAGGAGATGCTCACTAAGACTTGCTTGTGAGTATTCATTTGGAATAATGGAACTGTGGATTCAAGTTTTGTTTATTTTTCCTCACTTTGTTTGAGGTCTTTTCATGGTTATGATTTTGGTTTTGTATTTTCATGCCATCAGTGGCTGTTCTAGTTTGACCCCTGAAGGGAGCCCCCTGGGATGAATTTTAGGAGATTTGTCCAGGTACAGCTATTATCCAATGTCTAAGAAGGGATTGTTTTTCTGTTGTAACACTGTCTGCCTTATGTATACTTTAGACTATGGGAAAAAATGACTCCTAAATGGTTTCCTAAATTACTATATCATCATGCAATTGGAATTATTTTGCCAGTGGTCTAGGAAATTGGACAAAATCCCTTATGTCCAGGAATTTATGTCTTTACACAATAAGAAATCAACAAGGAAAGGGAACCACTTAATGACGATAGTAAAACACAAGAAGAAAAGGAAAATGACTAAATGAATCTCTTTAATACCCTGAACTCAGTGGATGCAGGATTAGCAGCAAAAAAGGTTTACCTCATCCCCACTCCCACTGCTAGATACCCCTGAAAAGAGGCGCTTTAGGGCAGTGGCCTCGTGGCTGTCTGGTGAGGAAATGGTCTCCCCCTCAAAGACATGGTAGGGCACCCCATTTGGCCAGGGAGCATTCCTGTCTGCAACAGGATAATTCCCTTTGAGGCAATTCCCTATCAGTAGAATAAATCAGGAAGGCCAGGCTGCCGGCTATTATTAAGTCCGTTCTCTATTTTTCATTTCAGCTTTACTAAATTAGGAGAATTCAAACCATCCCACCCTCCCATTTAGGAAGGATCATCAGAAAATGGTAGATATCATCACCTCCATTTTTGCCATTCACCATTGAAACTGGGCAGTTATACAGGCTCTCCTTAACATCTTGCTAACAGCAGATGAAAGGTGGCTAGCTATAAATATGGCTAATGACAAGGCTCATTATTTCCCTTAAGAGAATCTCAATGGAAAACCCAACCCAGCTGAGGTGATTCCCTTGACAAATCCCAACTGGAAGCCAAATAGTAGGGACCTAACCTTCCCAGAACATTATAAAAAGGTGCATATTGGAAGGGCTTAAGAAAAGGGTGTCTAAACAAAAGAGTGTCTAAACAAAAGAGTCTGTGATACAGGACATTCAACAAAAAGCAAACAAAGTGCTTTCTGAATTTTTAGAAAAGATTTATCATGCCTATCAAAAGCACCCTGATGCCAACCCACAAGCATACAAAAATGTCTGAATGGTACGCATGACTTTTGGGGGGCAGTGTGCCCCAGATATCAGAAAAATGCTCCAATGTTTAGATGGGACATTGGGAAAGGATCCCTCCCAGCTCATGGACATAGCCATTAAAGTTTACCATTCCCAGGAAACAAGGAAATTAAAGAAGGCCATCATTTTCTTAGACATGGTACAGGGAAACCAGAAATAGAGACAGAACCTGAAAGAAAAAGGAAAAGGCCCACTAGATGCCAGTCAATGTGCCTATTGTAAAGAGGACTCCATTGGAGAAAGTGGTGTTCAGAACTCAAAAAGAAAAATTAAAGGATAAAGACAATTGGTGAGAAATGCTTAAAAAAAAAAAAAAAGATGAGTCTGATGACAAAAGAGGAGGCCCAGAGCCTCCCCTAGACATCTCCTGACCTATGACTATTTTCGTACAGGTGCCCCTGGTACAATTGACAGTAGGGAACAAGCTAATTAATTTCCTTATAGATATGGGAGCTACATACTCAGTGCTAAATACAAATCTAACCAAGAAAAGTTCAGCTGTAGCATCAGTTACTGGAGTGACCGTACAGTTACAAAAACAGGAATTCCTTCAATATTTAGAATACCAGCTTGGAGATCAAAAACATATGCATAGTTTTCTCTACATGCCAGACTTCCTCATTCCAGTGCTAGGTTGAGATTTACTTTGTAAATTGTATGCACAAATAACTTTTTCTTCAATGTGTAGAAGTCTCACTGGAACATGCTATTCAACTCCAGGCACTTCTGACTTGCCTGAAAGAACCCAAGGCTGAACTCTTTCTACCTGCTCTCTACTAGCAGGCCTATCAAGCCATTTGGGCTGATGGAACCCCAAGCAGAGTGCTTAACATACAACCTGTAAAAATTAACCTAAAAGAAGGGGAGTAGATCTCACAGAAGAAACAATACCCCCTTACCAAGAAAGTTTTAAAAGGAATTCAACCAGATGTTCTTAAAATCAGGATTAATTTGGGCATGCCAGTCTCCCTGTGGCACTCCAATTTTGCCAGTCAAAAAGGCTCACTCTGATGAATATTGATTTGGACAGGATCTTACGGCCACAAATGACATTACCTAGGACATTCATCCTACAGTACCTAACTCTTATACTTTGTTAAGAATAGTGCCTTGGGATAGCAAGTGATTTTCAGTCCTAGACTTTAAGGATACCTTTTTCTGCATTCTGATAGATGAACAGTCTCAACTATTATTTGTCTTTGAATGGCAGGACCCAGAGACTAAAATCATACTCCAATACCTTTGGACTTTGTTGCTGCAAGGATTTAACAATTCCCTGAGTATATTTGTGGAAATACTAGCAACCAATGTAAGGGATATCCAATTGAAATTGGGAGCTCTTATATAATATGTAGATGACTTAGTGATAACTAACAATACTCACAAAAAATGTTTGCTCAACCTCATCACAATCATGAATGATTTGGCAAATAAAGGTTGTAAAGTATTGCCTTAAAGACCCAAATTTGTAAACAGGAGGTGACATACCTCAGAATCCAACTGAAACAGGGCACTAGGAGCTTAATGACTGATCAAAAACAAACCACTGCAATAATGAAAATACAGAGAGCTAGAGGCAGCTTTGTGGATTCTTAGGGATTACAGGGTTCTGCCAAATTTGGATTCCAGACTTCGGACTTATAGTAAAATCATTGTATAATTCTTTGAAAGGACTAGACTCTGAATGTTGAATGGACAAAAGACTGCAAGGTGGCATTTGCAACCTTGAAGGAAAAACAAGTTTTGGCTCCCACATGAGGACTGACTAATTTACAGAAACATTTCAAACTGTACATTCATTAAATACTGGGAATTAGAGCCTGGGGACCAGACTCTGGGAAATATCCCTCAACCTGCAGCTTCTCTCTCAAAAAAATTGGATCACATGATGAAGAGATGGCTGCCATGACTCTGGGCAATAGGAGCTACCTGTAGTATTTTACAGGAAGCAGAGAAATTCACTCTGAGCAGCCCATTGTGGTACTTGTAGCACGTCATTTCTTAACTACCTTGGAACAGAAAGGAAGGTATTGGCTGATGTCAGGACACATGAGAAAATATCAGCCCATTTTCTTAGACAACTCAAATGTTACCTTACAGACTACATTACCTTAAACCTGGCCTCCTTACTCCTGGGCTTGGAGCGAGGCTTAGACCTTCAACATGATTGCTTGGAAATCACTGGCCAAGTTTATTTCAGCAGGCTGGACCTACTTTGGACCAGTTACTGATTGAACACAACTGGGAATTATATGTAAATGTGAGTAGCTTCATAGAGAATGGTCTACAATGAGCCAGGTACAGAGTACTCACCACAGACAAGGTAATAGAAGTCAAAGCCCTTGCCATAGGATCCTCAGCACAAAAGGCTGAACCGGTAGCCCTCATCAGAGCCTTAGAATTTGCCCAGGGAAAGCATGTTAACTTCACTGACTCTAAAGATGCCTTCATGGTAACCCATGCCCATGGGGCAATGTAGAAAGAAGGAGGGCTATTAACCTTAGGGAATAAGGACATCAAACATACAAAAGAGAATTTAAAATTGCTAGCAGGCCACCGCAATGCACTGCCCAGGGCACCAGAAGAATGGTTATCAAACAAACCAGGGATTTCAAATAAAGCAGTTAATAAAGCAACACAACAAGCCACCTGAAGATTGCCACTTCTAGGGGGCTTGATTCCCCACCCAGGCTTGTCATAATTTAAAGCTTATTACACAAAATGAGATGAGGGATTCTCTAACACTGACCCTAATTCTATAGGGAAGATCAACACTCATGATATGATCTTACTCCCTGAAGGTCTGGTGTAGCCCATCCTTAAACTTGTACATGAAGGGGCCCATTATGGAAGGGGTGCTTAATGGACCTCATTACACTTGAAGGGCCCTCATTTGCAAAAGACCATCCAGAGGATTATCCGGGACTGTCAGTTATATGACAGAAACAGTCCTGAGACTGAGCATGTCCCAACAGAAAAGAAAGTACAACACAAAGGGATATGCCCATTTCAAGACTGGCAAGTTGACTTTATACAGATGCCTAAAACTGGAGGAAAATTTAAAGTTTTATTAGTTTTTTGGACACTTTTCTAGAAGGATAGAGGCATATGCCTCTAAAGGTACAGAGTAAGGAAATGGTAGAGGCATATGTCATTAAAACTGAGAAGGCAAATGAGCTAGCAAGACTTTTACTTAAAGAATAATCCTTAGGTTTGAATTTCCTCACAACATTCGAAGAGACAATGGACCATCATTCACTTCAGAAATCTCCCAGAAGACAGGACAGGCAGTAAAGATTCAATGGAAACTACATGCATCTTGGAAAGCTCAATCTACAAGAAAGACCGAGAAAATGAACTACACAATAAAGAAGACTCTAATGAAAATACACCAGGAAACTCATTTGAAATGGGACGAGGCACTCCCTATTGCCTTGATCCAAATTAGGGTAGCACCCTGAAGTGAACTTAAATTAAGCCCTTTTGAAATAGTTTATGGGAGACCCTTCCAAGTTTCTGTTTTAGGAATGTCCCTTGATTTAGAGCATGAATAAAAAATAAATAAACACTGTGTACAACATCTATGGCAAACACTAACAGTTCTGGACAAGTTTGATCTTTGTAGGTCCATCTACCTGTCTGATGAGCCCTTATACTCATTCCAGCAAAGAGACTGAGTCATAGGAAAGACCTGAAAGACTCAAGGTCCCAAGCAGCAGTTGGTCAAGCAATGGAAAAGTCCCCGTAACAACCTGCTGACTACACACCCTTCCTTAAAACTCAAAGGAATCAAACCTTGGAGCCACTACACATGGATACATTGGAGCCATGTGAGGGGAACTTGGATCTTGCTACTGCAATTGATACTGCAAGGGAAAGCTGGACCCATACTCCTGAAGATTTAAAATTCCTTTTTTGGAAAGGGAAAGCATCTCCAAAAGCTAAGTGACAATGTTACATTTTATATTTTATTTTATTTTATTTTAATTTATTTATTTTATTCTTCCTTATTTTTCTGCATTTCCCAGGCAGTGGTTCACTCAGGAAATTTATTCTGCTGTGGGGATTCGCCACCAAAAGCCCTGCTCAGGATTAGATTATGAGGATCCTTTAGTTTCTTTAGTTTCTGACAGCTTTCCACAAAGATCCACTCTTGACATTTTAAAGAACTTCACAGTAACACTGTTGGTTGCATTTTGTGACTAATATAAAAGTTAATCAATCCTATATTCTCTGAGAATAATATTTTTTTAAACATTTACTGTCTCATTTCTGTTACTGATTGATGAAGGAATTTTAAACACCAAATATTTGAGTATATCTAAGATTACAAAATACAAATATGTGTACATATATATCACTTAATAAAATAGTCACCTAGTACATTTTATAGGTGTATTAATGTACCAGGGAAAATAGACAAAAAAATATAGTCTAAAAACCATTGCTTAAAATGGTATGAAGTTTTGAATATTTTGATAAGAAAACTTGAATATATAACTGCCTCTTTCAAAGTGTGAGAAAGTTCCTAGTTATTTATGAATATTTGAAGTTATTTTCTTCATTCCTTGTTAATTGCCTGTGACAGCCAAGAGTTAAAATATGGATATCCTATTATATAATTTAGGAGAACAGCTGCAACACAGGCTGCTCCTGCTGATGCTCTTGACAATGTGTCTCCTAACGCTCTAAAAAGAGCTTCCCTCTGCATGGCTGTGACTTCACACTCACAAGCTCCAATTGGCCTACTGAAATATTCAAGTGTCACATTAAGAAGAATCCATTTCCACCCATTGTAAAGAGATAGTACGACAAATGCAAGCGAGGAAAGGAAAACAAAACAATTACTGATAGAATGACTGTCCTGGTTTCTTGAGAACACATCCCTGAAATTTAAATTTTTAAAGAAATTTTTGTCAATTATTTTCATATGTAAAATTGATCTAGGAAAATTGTTCAAATTAGTCAATGAAAGAAAAGAATTAGAGAAAAATGAAAATAAGTATTTCAGTGATGAACCAGGTAAAAAGTAAATTTAACTCTAGCATAACTAGTAATTCTTCTGCTATTGGATTGGCCAAAAATTTCACCATTTTTCTCTGGAAGATGGCTCAAGTAACACTTAGTTGCCTTTAATTTTATTGGAAACAATTGTGTTATACTGTATTGAGACAGCTGTGACATCAGCATGCATTTAAAAAAAAACATCAAAATTGGTGAGCTTTCATGTAGCCATTTTAATATTGAAGATGGAAGAAAATAACTGTTTTGGCATATTATGTTTTGTTATTTCAAGAAAAGTAAAAATGCAACTGAAACACAAAATTTTTATGCAGTGCATGGAGAAGGAGCTATGACTGATTGAACATGTCAGAAGTGGTTTGCAAAATTTCATGCTGGAGATTTTGTGCTGGACAATGCTCCATGGTCGGGTAAACCAGCTAAAGTTGATGATGATCAACTCGAGACATTAATTGAGAACAATGAACATTATACCATGTGGGAGAAGCTCACATACTCGAAATATCCAAATCATAAAGTTATGGGTAAAAATGAAAAATATGTCTTATTTTAAGGAAAAATATATACAGACTTTTTGGCAAACCCAATAAAATTATAAATGTCAATGACAGAAAAGCCTCTGAAGTCATTTTGTTTGTTCCCTGGGAACTTTCAGAACAGCCCCTAAAATAGAGTGAAAGTTTTTTCTAGATAAGTTTCACATGACTTGAGCCAGGGATCTTTTCTCACTTCAGTAATATAAATTCTTTTATAGATTAATATCAGAATCAGTATTTGCAGCCTGCCCACTGCTAGTTCCTGAAATAATTTCCCTGGGGAAATGCTTGTACCCAATACCTTTAGTCATTTTAACCTGGTCTAGACAAAACTCTTAATCTAACACAGGAAAAATACACTGCTTGATAAAGTATGAGTACTGTGACCCTAAATGTCTGCCAATTTAAAAAACTCTATGGTTGCATATAAATAAATCTTGATAAAGGATTCATGAATCTTCAAAGGAAATAGATTAAAAAACAAAGGAAGAATGGAAGACAGTTGTTATATACCTTATTTCTACACATCTGTTTATAGTACCCATCACATTAAAGTGATGGTGAAACTATTTAATCAAAAAGTTTTTAGGTGTGTAGAAATCTTCTGTATTTGTACTTTCACTCATTATTAAGAAATGGGTTAATATCTGCTATCAACATATATAATTGATATACAAATATCTCCAGATAGAGTGGTAATTTGCTTAATTATGTGGAATGGATACCTCAGTGCAAAAGAAGTAGAAAATACTATAGCTAAATAAAATTTGGGAAACGTAAAATGTAAAACCAAAGAAATTAAATGGGATCAGAAATCTGTGAGCAAAAATGTTAATTCACAACAGAGAAATCTGAAAGAACAAAATGTAGAGAATAGTATTAGAGTTTAAATAATACCTAAATATTTCATAAACTTTTTAATTTTAATAGAATAACATCAGAGAATATCTATATCTAAGCAGTTTATAATTGAATGGAGAATTTCCATATACAAATGAAATGTCTAGTGAATCTGAAAAGATTATTTGTCTAAATATGTAAAAAAGGAGATTCTACTCACTAATGAAAGCATGAGTTGAGGAGAGAAAACTGATGCATATAAAAAAATACTTTGCTTGCACTTGCTCTTTTCATAGAACTGTGCTTATTTTAATTTTTATGTACTCTTTTTTTATCAAACTCCTTCCTCTTGGTTTAGTGATTTTTGTGTTCAAGGTTTCTTGTTTTAAATTTTACAGTTTTCCCTTATACACATGAGGTCTGTCCAGAAGATATCCGGTCATATGATATGAAAAATAGAGACATTTATTGAAGAAAAACATAGAAGAAACATTGTACATTGGACAATGATGTATCAGACCCCTTCAATGTAGGTACCTTGGGACCTCACACAGTTCTCCCAGTCACCATCAGGTGCCCTGTTGTATTTTCCTAAATCTCACAAATGGTCTGAAATCTCTTCCCTTTCAAAGGTATTTTATTTTATTTATTTTATATTTCATTTAATCTTTACTATATTATTTCCATTACCAATTAGTCCCCTCGTACCCTCCTACCCCCAGCAATCACAGCACTGTTGTGCATGTCCAATCACTCTACCCCCAACCACTCTCCCCAAGCTGTCATCCTGCTCCCCATCTATGAGCCTGACCCCATTTTCCTTTTAAGTTCAGTTTTTTTCATTAGATTCCATATATAAATGAGACCATATGATATTTGTCTTTCTCTGACTGGTTTATTTCACTTAACATAATGTTCTCCAACTCTAACCATATGGTTGCAAAGGGTAAATTTTTTTTTTTATAGGCAAGTAGTATTCCATTGTGTAAACATCCCATAGGTGTTTAATCCACTCATCTATTGATGGACACTTGGGCTGCTTCCATATCTTGGCTATTGTAAATAATGATGCAATGAACATAGGGGTACTTATGTTCTTTCAAATTAGTTTTTGGGTGACCTTGAATCTATTTCCAAAAATGGGATCTCTGGGTCAAAAGACAATCCATTTTTAATTTTTGAGGTATCTCCACACTGCTGCACCAATACTCTCCACAGTGGTTGCACCAATCTGCATTTCTGCCAAAGTGCAAAAGGATTTCCGTTACTCTACATCCTCACCAACACTTGTTTGTTAATTTATTTATGATGGCCATCCTGACAGGTTGAGATCATACATCACTGTGTTGATTAATATTCAACAGAAGAAACAGGCTTATACAATGGGCTAAGAATAGTTTATTCAATAAATAGTGTTTATAAAATTAGACAGATATGTGCAGAAAAATGAAACTAGACCACCTTCTTACACCACACAAAAGAATAAATTCAAAATGGATCAAAGACTAAAATGTTAGACCCAAAACCATAAAAATCATAGGAGAAAACATAGGTTGAAAAATCTTGGACATTGCTCTTCGCAATATTTAATCGGATATATTGCCTCAAGTATGGGAAACAAAAGAAAAAATAAATAAACCGGACTATATCAATCTAAAAAGTTTTTGCACAAGAAAGGAAACCATCAACAAAATAAAAAGACAACCCACAGAAAGGGAGAACATATTTGCCAATACACCTGAGAAGTGCTTAATATCTAAAATTTATAAAATACTTACAAAAATCAACATGAAAATAACAAAAAACAAATAAATGAACAAAAAAAATTAAAAAATGGACAAAATACCTGAATAGACACTTCTCCAAAGAGGACATACAGATGGCCAATAAATATATGAAGAGATGCTCAATGTCACTAGTCATCAGAGAAATGCAAATTAAAATCAAAGGTGATTTTATTTTTTGGAAAAACCGTTTGTTGCTGGGTGCCAAATCTGGGTTGTAGCGGGGCTGATTCAATTAGTTGACATAATGTTTTGCCAAAAAACTCCACACATGAGGCATGATGCATGAGCTGGCATGTCGTGATGAAGCTGCCAATCACCATTTGCCCATAAACCCGGCCTTCTGAATCATCCAAACAGTTTCCATGGAGGAATGTTCAAGCTTAACAAAATTTCACACAAATTCATTGCTCTACTGGCTCAGTTATTTTGAATGCTATAGCCACACATTACACATGCTCACTCAATGGTGTCTACCACCTTCACTGAGTAGTACAGTGAAGTCATCATTTTTCACATGTGCACATTCCAGTCCACTCTCCTTGGCTGCCACGTTATATTGATGTAGTGATAGTCATTCTTATTATATTAACAATGACTAGACTTTTTCAGGACATATTTCATATAATCACCTGAAATTTGTATATTCATTTTCTTTTGGAGTTTTTTTACTGCTTACATTTTTTTGGCTATTTGAGGGAGATTGCTATGTTAATAGTTGTACAAATATTACTCTGGGAAAATTGACTGATTTATTTGAATATACTCCTTGAAGTGAAATAGATGAACCTTAGTGTAGGTGTGTGCTTATCTTTATAAGAAGCTCTTAGTTTATTTGTGCCATTTTACGGTCACACCTACAATAGTAAGGGTCCATTAACATTTTGTGTTTTCACTTGATTTTTTCAGAAAAATATCAGTGATAAAGGAAAATATATAGATATATAGAACATTTCTATATTTCTATTAAAATTTCTATATTTCCCATATGGAAAATATATAGATAAAAATTAGTTAAGAATACATATATTTTGTAAATCTACAAATATAATAAATTATTTTTCCATAGATATTTATCTCATGATTAGTTAATATTAATTTTTGGCCTTCTTCCACTTTTAGAAATATGAAAATTTGTATAATTAATTATATTATCATACTGATATAAAACTGTTTTGTAATGATCTAAGGATTGAACTCTGTGCTATCCTGACTGGAATATAAACATTTTAAGAAGGTCCTTTCTATTTTACTAAAGTCACTCTTTTGATTAAGGGTTAGCATTGGGTTCAGACTCCAACTTGCTCAGCACAGTTTTGCTTTCTTGGGTGATTCTGTCTGATAGCTCCAGGACAATCTCTCTCAGTAAAGAAAGAAGCAATTCTAACACTCCTATTTCAATTTGTTGTACCTTACCATGATTATTATTGCTTTTCCTGATGTACCGACTCCTGCATGATGTTGATTCATAGTAAATAAATGCTAATTAAAGTGCTTCTCAAGAGCATAATCCACTACTATATAGAATATAGGGATGTTCTTTTTAAATAACCTATACATTTATCTCATCTTTTTACTTTCTGTAGTAAGGTCTCAGTTTTTTTTCCATTTATGCTATATCTAGCAAAAAATGTTGACGATATCAATTTCTACTTTTCTTGACCTGTGACTTTCCCTCTGTTATTAAATCTCTTTAATCGCTCAGTTTGACTTACGTTGGTCAATTGTGAATAAAGTATTCTCATTCATGTGATTACTTTTAAGAAGTCTTTACATAAAATAATGACTGCTACATAAGGAAAATTTGACTTCTCTAAATAAGCACTTAGCTTACTTTTGTAGTGAAATCTATTTTTTATGGATTTTGGTACTATTTCTAAGTTTGTTTATTTCTATGTTTTTATACCTGAATGTAAACAATAAAATATGTATGTCTTTGGAATTAAATACTGTTAATAACTAGTTAACTTACAGTAAAACCTTCTTTAGATAGTAAGAATCCTTTTGGACTATAAAAAGGGAAGTTTCCCATTAAGTACTTTCATAGAAATGTAGAAACACTGACTTCTCTTTGACTCAGTAGAAAACCATTTGTTATTTAATTTAATATGGGTCTCATATGAACATGTTTAAAATCAATATGGTCCCAATTAGTAGTTCCCATCTATGTCATTTTATTTATGTTTAAATTTGAGCTTCTAATTTTTCTCAGTTTTGTGGTGTTAGTAAATGTTTTATAAATTCCTTTAGAATTTAGTAATAGAAATGCTGAAAAATTAATAGCATTAACAAAGTTTTATTATTTTTTTATCATCATTCAATTACAATTGTCCCCATTTTCCCCCCATTACTTTCCCCTGCCCTACCCACCCCACACAGCCCACATTCAATCCCCTCTAATGTCTTTGCACATGGGACCTTTATACATGTTCCTTGACTTGTCCCTTCCCCTTTAGACAAAGGAAATTTCCTCCAGAAAGTAGCTACAACAGCCTATCACAGATAGCTTTCTAAGTAGTTAGAGATTACTAGCCATTTGCTCTTTGCTACTTTATTTATTTCATTATTTTGTTCAGACTATAATATCACTATTTTCCTCCCTTACTCCTCTTAGATATCCTTTTCTTCTCTCACACATCTTTCCTTCCCTTACTCCCGTTTTGAATTCCTTTGTTCTATATATTTATTCAACTTGAAATTGTATTTACCAGAAATTAACTTTAAGCTAGTAGTTATCACTATGTTCATTACAAAGACATACTTCTACCTCATGTGTTCCTTATTTGAGAATCAGCATTTTATCCTATAATTGATGAACTCTGATTAGAAACAAAATATATTTTGTCAACATTAATTTTCATGTGCCTAGTAAATGCTTTTGAGCCTCCCAAAAATAAAACTCTGGAACTCTAACAATCCAAGTCACTTGTACTTCAAATTTATGTAATTTATATAATTGAATATAGTTTATATAATTTAAATGAGGAAATACTAAGTCTTAAATTTACCTTAATATTTTAATTACTTTTAACTTACCTAAATCAAATGTATAGTTAAATTTAAGCATTTTAAAATAAACAAATATTTAATAAAAATGTCTTCCTAGAAATATTCCTTTTTTCTAATACAAGAATTTTGCCTATAATTTTATGACACTATTTATGATAATGAATATTTAGTAAATAGCATTTTTTAGGGGTTCAAGGAAAACTACCATTCCTCAAATGTGCTTGCCCTAAAAAAACCACAAGCAGTGTTGAACTATTCAAAAACAGTTTTTAATAGGCATATCAGAAACACTCAATCAATATAGATGATAAAAACCTAATTTTAACCATTTATTTCCGCCACTGGCTTGACAAGTTCGTTCTACTAACAATTACTGAGATTAATAAAAGATTTTAAAATATTCCCCATGCTTCACATGGAGCTGCATTAGTACAAGTAGAATACAGCCCTATGAAAAATTTAAACTTAGTTTTATTTGGAAAATTCAGCAAACACAAACTTTCTCATGTTTGGAAAAGAAAAAAATTATAACCTAAAAATATTATTTTTAACCCAACATTGCAAAAGTAGAATTTATGGCTGCTAGATATGGGATGGTCTGATTCTGATGTGACTGAATCATGGCTATGTTGTTAATAAAACCAGAATATGATATAATTAAATATAATTATATATATTTATCTGATTAATATAATTAAACAATATGAATTTACTACTAGTTTCTAAACCAGAAGACAGCCAGAAGATTTGGCAATACATTCCCTGCAGAAAGTTACAGTCACCAACTCTGTTGCTATTATTTTTATTGTTGCATATGTGTGTGGAGTGTGCTTGTATGTGTGAACAACTTTTATTTGTTTAGAGACAAATGCAGTTTAAAAATATACACAAATGAAGAGTTATTTACAATTGATTTTACCTGTACTAATTAGTGGTGACATATGCTGACAAATTATTTTTACACCTAACTGTGTGGGCAATGTGGGCAATGAATAGAAGAATTAAAACTCAGTTCCCACACAGCCTTTGTATCAGTTATACTTTTGAAAAAAAGGAGACTTAGTATTTAATATTTAAACAGTTTGTTTAAATATTAAATAGAATTTTTTGCTCTGATTAATTAAATGAGAACAAAGCTTAAAAATGTATTCTAATGTCTGTAATGTCTAACAAGACAGTGTGACAAATAACACTTTCTGCCATATGATAATGACCAGAATTTTTTTCAAATAGTACACTTCTATTTTTTATTTCTATCAAAATATATTCAGATCACATGGGAAGAGACTTGCTTATCATTCAGGAAACTTGCTGCACAGTGGCAAGCAAAAGGAAAGGGAGGAACTCAGCTTTTAATAAAGCAGTTGGTAATATGCTCTGGTCTTTATTTGTCCTTGGTCTGGACTGGAATACTAATGACCTGAAAAATGAATTCTTTTATTCTTCAGTGTTTCTGAATAGTTCTTTAAGGAATTATTCCCTTACAGTCACTATTTAGGCAGCATGAGCTTTCCTTTTTTCTCTTGTATTGTTTGCATTTGAAACATTTTACTGGTATTTTAATTCTTCAAGCATACTGGAGTCAATAATTTGTTATTTCTCTACTGAATAGGGGAGTATCATGCTCACAGTTTGGGTCAGGAACCTGAGAAGGGCAAACGTTTATATTTGCCATTTAAACTTATGTATATAATGACAAATATGTCTGTGTGTGTGTATGTATCCTTAATATTTTACACATCCTTGATATTCTCTTTGAAATAGTATGATTTTCAGATCATAGATTCCTGCAGTGATATATAATTTAACATGTTATAGAATTTTCCCATTCATTCCATAATCGATAATGATTATTAAATAACTAGTGTGTTGCAGCCCTGAGGCCGAAGAGGTTACAACATGTAATTTAATAATAATGAATTACCCACTTACAAAGCGCAGGACACTGTAGTCAACACTATATATATGTGAGATCCTTTAAAAATACCATTTGGGAAGGCATTACCTGCTGTCCTGAGGGGACTGTTCTTCATTTACTACTTGGGGATGAGTGAGAACAAGCAGAAACTGTAACCCAAGTGAACCCTGCATTATAACTGAACAGCATCAGTATATTTTTCCCATCCAATCTTGCTAAAGGGAAGATTATTTAATTTTCAAAGCTATCTTTTACAAGACTATTGGAGGGGAGTTTATAATGCAAGATGAAAGCATTGCTGATAATTTAATCCAGTAATTTCTGAAATTCATCTTCAATTTATTCCACCGAGGTTCTTTTCCCCACCAAACAACCATTGCTATTAAACATTTTTTTATTAAAACTAAAAGGATATTTTAAATTTAAAATATTACTTTTTAAAACTAAAAGTGATATTTTAGTATTATATTTGCCTCATAGCTGAAAAACATATGATGTATCCAACCACCAATAGACACAAGGTCACAATCCCAGCCTCGATGTCAGAACACAGTGTAATCTGTCACACTGTGGACCTTTGTTATCCTTCTTCACTTCTTGCGAGAGATTCTGCACTGTAACCAATCTAACCAAAATGAAATATTGAATCTTGCCATTAACTTTAGTCATGACAGTTATTTTTACAGGGATTAACATCATCAAATTTTCTCATTAAAAATATTTTAAAATTCCTACTGATTGGTTTTAATAATAGTATTTTACTAAATATTGAATAGTTATTTAGTATACAGATAGGTATTCAATGTTTAATATTCTACTGATATGCATTTATATGTTAACATTATATATATGTAATGTTAACATTATATATATATATGTCTGTATAGAAAATATACAACCAAATAATATGAAAAATAGAGACATTTATTGAAGATATAAGATGCCAGAAACATTGTATATAGGACAATGACGCCTCAGTCCCCGTCAAAGCAGGTACCTTGGGACCTCACACAGTTCTCCCAGCTACCATCAGCTGCCCTATTGTATTTTCTGAATCTCATAGACAGTTTGAAATCTCTTTCCTTTCAAAGGTGATTTTATTTTGGGGAAATCCAGAAGTTTCAGGGCACCAAATCTGGGCTGTAGGGGGACTGAGACACCTAGGTGACTTGATGTTTCACCAAAAAACTCTGCACCAAATGTGACGCATGAGTGGGTACATTGTTGTCATGAAGTTGCCAATCAGCAGTTGCTGCAGCTTTCTGAGTCATCCAAGTTTCTGCAGAGGATTATTCAAGCTTAATGCAAAATTTGATGCAGATTTGTTGCTCTACTTGCTCATTCATTTTGAATGTGACGGCCACACAGTACACATGGTCACTCAGTGGTGTTTACTGCCCCCATTGACTAGTACAGTGAAGTTATCATTGTTCATACATACGCATTCCAATCCACCCTCAGATTACATTGATGTTATGGAAACATTCTCATTATATTAACAATGGTTGGGCTTTTTCCAGACAGGCTATATATATCCAAACAACCAGGGTTTTGCAAATAATTAAACAAACCATGGCTCTATATTTTCTTTATGTTAAAGTACAGATTTTCTGTCTCAGGAAAAAACTTTCTTTTTCAAAATTGGAATAAAAACTTTCTTGGAGGTAATTTCATCCAGCTAAATTTTAAAAGGTTAACATATTTATTGTTGAAAATAGCCTCATGGACCAAGAATTTTTCATTTGCAATTTAGTAGGATGTATTTATATTCTCTTTGTAACTTTGTAAATATTTATTTTCTTTATTTTAAGTGCAAAACAAACATTATTAAATTGTCTCATTAATATTTTCTATCTCATTTAAATCATTTATAGGTTATACTAGGCTAGGGATTTCTTAATGATTATTAATGTATCTTAAGAAAATAATTGTGCAAAGATAGTAAAAGCAGTTTCTACATAGATACTTACATTTAGACAACAGAACAAAGATATAAAGAAAGATATCATTTATATCATAAATTGGATTAATGATTTTCTATTAAATATTATTAATATGAGGATTGGCTTAATTATCATGTGAGTAGCCACCTGTAAATGATTTAAATATAATTTTAGATAAACAAATTTGTTCATATTTTTATATATATGCAAAGAATTATAGATATGCAGACAAATATATTTTCAGTTTCTTCAGGTATCACATTCTCTTTAGTGTCTTAAAATTCTTTTTAGCTTAGCATAACACTTTGGGTAAAAATTTTAAGCATATATGTAGATTGATTTAATGAAGATTTTTTACTAAAACAATGTATTTTTTACTTTTGTCTCCCTTAACTTCTTTAGTGATATACTAGAAATGTAATTTTATTTGAGGTTGTACTAGTGGAGAAATACCTTTTTAACATCATAATTTTTGGCCAGGTCAGTCACTACATTGCAAGCTCAGTATTTACAACATTATTATGTTTTGATATATAGTTTTAAAGAATTGAGAAGGAAACAAAAATGTGTCTAGAATTTTAAATGTAGGTTAAAGAAAATCAAAACCTCTATTTAGTTAAGTATTACCATCACCAGAGTTCAAGTCAATAAATTATATCAAAAGACTAAACCATCAAAAAATTAAACTTGTAAAAATATACTACACAAAAGGGTCAAAGCTTATTCCCAGAAAGAAAAAACTTTTTGTCATTCCTTCTATAGTGTTATGTCCCTTATGATATATTTCAACCACATCTAGGCAGCCAAGTCAAAGTAGGTCTTTATCATCTAATAGAAAAAATATATATACTTCTTTTTTATTATTTTAGTTTTTAAATTAAATTTATGACCACCTACCATGGCTAGGACCAAATTTAATGAGCAGTCACTACTTTTTAGAGCAATAAGTTTGAGTTTACTCTGTTTTTCTGATTCCAAATACTGTAGTTATCTGTGTAGAGTATCTCCATTTTTTAAAATTCCTCTGAAGCCCTTATCAAGAATCACAGTGTCATATATTCTTGCTTGCTTCTATATACATGCCAATCACAATTGTGTCCTTTCATTCAAATTGAACTATGGTAGAATCACTTTCTTTCATTATTCAGATAACCATCACGTTTTTGCTATTGTGGTTATCACAATAAAATTTCTGACTAAAAGAAAGTGAGTGTATATACATTCATTAATTTGAAAATTACTATTTCTTGAAGTCCACATCACAGTGGTTCTGCTGAAAGAGATCAGACTTGTTCTACTTTTAGCCCAAATTGACAATTGCTAAATTGTATAACTTTTTAAACCAAACTTAATGGGTAACTGATAAGTCATTTGTGAGACTTTGGGCAACTATACACACATAAAAAGTACCCTAACATCATGAGTATAAAATCTTGAGGAAAAAGGAAACATCTATCAGTTAATCTCACTACAATCTATTAGCTGTTTAAAAAGCTACAAGGGATTTACATATAAGTACATACAAGGGTGTCCTAAAGCAGAATGAAGGTGGTCGTACACTGTAACATAAGCATTCATTTGCAGAAGTAGAAAAAATATTGACAGAAATTCAGAGTTTATAAAATATCAGTCTTATATATGTACACCATTTATATTTTCTAGAAAATATAGTAAAATATAATAAGGATTAACTTGATAACATTATCTTCAGAATTAAGGAATTATCGTATGTTACAAAATCCTGTAAGGTACCATGGGAATATAGGTGGTATTCAAAATTTGCTACCAAATGTACTTAAACTTGATAGCTGTGTATCTAACTTGGAAAAATTAGAGAGGCACTTAGAGTATCCATAATTCCATCTAAATTTTGAATATGTGTGTATACATATGTACACATATATGCATACATAACATGCATATTAGAAGAGAAACTTTAAATTATTTGTGTAAAGTGTCTGTTACATACAAGATACTAAAGAAAATAAACAAATATGACTGGCCTTCATTTGTAAAATTTGAAATTTGTTCATAATTTTTTCCACTTTCATATATATGACATGACTTACTGTTGTTTTGTGTTACTTCTATTCATTCAATTGCGGCCTTAAGTAATTTACCATATCGGTTTCCCTAAGCTTTCAAAAGAAACCAATATGAAAAAGAATTAAATGCATACATTCCAGAAAGAAAAAATATATGTAGGAAACTATTTTCTTTATTTATTTTAAAGTATATTTTATCGATTATGCTATTACAGTTTTCTCATTTCTTTCTCCCCTTTATGCCACTCTGCCTTGCACCTGCCCTACCAGCATTGCCCCCCCTACCTTAGTTCATGTCCATGGGTTGTACATATAAGTTCTTTGGCTTCCCCCTGTCTATTTTGTACCTACCAATTATGCTTCTTATTCCCTGCAATTTTCCCACCATTCTCCCTTATCCCATTCCCCATTGATAACCCTCCATGTAATCTCCATTTCTGTTTCTCAGTTCCTGTTCTAGTTGCTTGCTTAGTTCTGCTTATTTTATTATTATTTTATTTTATTTTATTTTATTTTATTTTATTTTATTTTATTTTATTTTATTTTATTTTATTTTATTTTGGTTCAGTTGATAGTTGTGAGTTTGATGTCATTTTACAGTTCATAGTTGTGATCTTCTTTTTTCTTAGGTAAGTCCCCTTAACATTTCATATAACAAGGGCTTGGTGATGATGAACTCCTTTAACTTTACCTTATCTGGGAAGCACTTTATCTGCCCTTCCATTCTAAATGATAGCTTTGCTGGATAGAGTAATCTTGCATGTAGTTCCTTGGCTTTCATGACTTTTAATACTTTTTTTCAGCTGCTTCTTGCCTGAAAGGTTTCTTTTATAAAATCGGCTGAGAGTCTTAGGGGAACTCCTTTGTAGGTAACTGTCTCCTTTTCTCTTGCTGCTTTCAAGATTCTCTCCTTATCTTTAATCTTGGGCAATATAATGATGATGTGCCTTGGTATGTGCTTCATTAGGTCCAACTTCTTTGGGACTCTCTGAGCTTCCTGGATTTCCCTTTGCCAGACTGGGGAAGTTCTCCTTCGTTAGTTTTTCAAATAAGTTTTCAATTTCTTGCTCTTCCTCTTCTTCTTCTGGCACCCCCATGATTCAGATATCAGAACATTTAAAGTTGTCTAGGAGGTTCTTAAACCTCTCCTCATTTTTTTGAATTTTTGTTTCTTCATTCTGTTCTGGTTGAATGTTTATTTCTTCCTTCTGCTCCAAATCATTGACTTGATTCTTGGTTTCCTTCACTGTTTGTTCCCTGTATATTTTCTTTATTTCACTTTGCACAGCCTTCACTTTCTCCTCTATTTTGTGACCATATTCAACCATTTCTGTGAGCATCCTGATTACCACTGTTTTGAACTCTGCATCTGATAAGTTGGCTATCTCTTTGTCACTTAGTTATTTTTCCGGAGTTTTGATCTGTTTTTTTTTCACTTGGGCTATATTTCTTTACCTTGGTGCTCCTGTTACATTGTAAGCAGTGAAGCCTTAGGTATTAATCAGGGTAGGGCACCCAAGCCACTGTGTCGTGGTGCTGTATGCAGAGGAGGCGTCAGAGAGGGAACAATGCTGCTTGCTCAGCTCACAGTGGGCTTTCAGTCACTTCAACTGCTACCCACAAGTTAATGGGACTCTTCTGGTGTTGATTCCCACGTGGGTGGGTTTGTGTGCATTCTGGAATTTTGTAGGTCTCTCCATCCAACTCTCTGTGAGGCTCCTGCTAAACCCCCCACAGCTTTTTACAGGCAGAGATTTTGAGGCTTTATTGCCCTATGTTGGAAGCCTGTGTTGTGTGGTCTACCTCACTCCCCAGTTGTTCCTCCTGGTTTAACTGCACACAAATGTGGGACCACCAGCCACCACCTCACCCACCTGGTTTTCCAGCCACTGCCTTGCCACATGTCCTCTCCTCCCTGGCTGCTCGTCTCTACCCCTCTTACCAGTCTGGGTGAATCTTTCTTCTTTAACTACTTGGTTATTAGACTTCCATACAGTTCAATTTTCTGGCAGTTCTGGTTGTTTTTTGTTTTCAAATTTGTTGTCCTTCCTTTGGTTGGGTGAGGAAGCAAATCTTATCTACCTATGCCTCCATCTTGGCCAGAAGTCCAGGAAACTACTTTGTTTTTGAGCTCCTTTGTCCAATAATTTCCTATATACAAACTAAATTCTGGAGAATAGTTTTTATTTTTTATTTTATTTTAATTATATATTTTTGATTATGCAGTTACAGTTGTCCCAGTTTTTCCCCCTTAGCCACCCTCTGTCCAGTAGCCCCTGTCCCTCCAGCAACACACCCTTCCTTACTTCATGCCCAGGGGTCATGTATGTAAGTTCTTTTGCATCTCCATTTCCTATGCTATTCTTAGCTTCCCTCTATTTGTTCCTACCAGGTATGCTACTTAATCCCTGCACCATTTCCTCCTTCTCCCCTTTCCCCCTCCCAAGAATAACCCGCCAAATGATCTCCATATCTATGACTCTGTTCCTGTTCGGGTTGTTTGCTTAGTTTTTGCTTTTGTTGTTGTTGTTGTTTTGTTTTGTTTTGTTTTTAGACTCAGTTGTTGATAGTTGTGAATTTGTTGCCTTTTCAATGTTCATGGTTTTGATCTTGCTTTTCTTGAATAAGTGCTTTTAACATTTCTTGTAATAATACTTTGGCAGTGATGAACTCCTTTAGCTTTATCTTGTTGGGGAAATGCTTTATCTGCCCCTCCATTCTAAAAGATAGCTTTTCTAGACAGAGTAGGTCCTTTTGTTTCATCACTTTGAATACTTCTTGCCTGCAAAATTTCTTTTGAGAAATCTGCTGATAGTCTTTTAGGAACTCCTTTTTAGGTACCTCTCTACTTTTCTCTTGCTGCTTTTAAGATTTTCTCTTTATCTTTAACCTTTGGCATTTTAATTTTGATTTTTCTTGGTATGTTCCTCTTCAGGTCCAACTTGTTTGGGATTCTCTGAGTTTCCTGGGCTTCCCAGAAGTCTGTTTCCTTAGCCAGATTGAGGAAGTTTTCCTTCATTAACTTTTCAAATAAGTTTTCAACGTTTTGCTCTTCCTCTTCTCCTTCTGGCACCCCTATGATCCAGATATTGGCACATTTGGAGATATTCCAGAGGCTCTAAACCTATCCTCATTTTTTTTGAATTCCTGTTTCTTTGTTGTTGTTGTTGTTGCTGTTGTTGTTCTGCTTGAATGTTTATTTCTTCATTATGTTCCAAATTGTTGGTTTGAATCTCAGCTTCCTTTCCTTTCTCTGTTGGTTTCCTGTGGATTACTTTATTTCACTTAGTGTAACCTTCATTTCTTCCTTTATTTTTTTGCTGTACTCAGGGAGTTCTCTGAGCATCCCGACAATCAGTGTTTGGAATTCTACACTGCACAGGTTGGCTATTTTCATTTTCCTTAGTTCTTTTCTTGAGGTCTTGGTCTGTCCTTTCGTTTAGACCATATTTCTTTGTCTCCTCAATTTATCAGCCTGCCTTTGTTTATTTCTCTGTATTATGTAGAGCTGCATTTATTCCCTGTCTTAGTAGCATGGCCTATGTAGAAATGGCACCTGTAAATTGTGTGGGGTGGAGCCTTTGGTAATTGTCAGAGTAGGGCACCCATTTCACCACTTTGTGGTTGTGCGTGGAGGGTTTGGAGTAGGACAATGATGCCTGGCTTCTGGCAGTTTGCCCATGGCATTGCCTGTTTGCAGTCATTTTACCCCCTTCCCATGTGTGACTAACACTCTTGCAGCTGCTGCCCCAGTGGTGAATCCCAGAGTGCGTGGGTTTGAGTACATTCTACTCAACTACTCATTCTACATTCTACTAGAAGATTGTGCTAGCACTTTAAGCAAGAAAAATCTGGCAGCTATTTCTGCTGCCCCAACCTCTACTGGCTTTTATAGCCAGAGGTAACATGGATCTATCTCTCTGGCATTGGAACCCTGAGCTGTGCAGCCTGGGGCTGAGATTGCTCACTCTGAAGGTATCCCTCCCATCTGGTCCACCACCACCTCCATTACCACTACCTTTCCATGCCCCACTGCCTCACCACCCATCTCTAAGACTCTGCTCCTCCTACCCTTCTGGATGAATGTGTCTTCTTTAAGTCTTTGGTTGTTGGACTTCCATACAGCTTGATTTTCTGACAGTTCTAGGTGTTATTCATTTTGAGGTCTGATTGTATTCTTTCTCTGGTTGCACAAGGAGGTGAAGCATGTCCACCTATGCCTCCATCTTGATCTGAAGTCCTGGAGAGTAGTTTTTGGATTCATACAAAAGCTTACAGTATTATTGTAGCTTAAAAATACAATTCTTCAGCTCAATGCTTTAATTATGTAAATGGATGACAGTTAGTTATGTGTCATTAACAATCAGACTAGAAAGATTTAAATGTATTTCCCTCTACATAATGGTAATTTTGGTATTACATCAGAAGAAGTGTGTGGCTTGTTTCTTTTTTAATTTTATTTTTTATTTAAATATAATTAGTATACAATATTAGTCTCAGGTGTACAATATAGTGATTTGATATTTATATACCTTAAAATGTAATCACTATATAAATCTAGTAATAATTTATCACCACGCAAAGTTATCACATCATCATTTGTTTCTTTTTTAAATTTTTCAATTTCTGCTGACAAATATTTTATATTAGTTTTAGTTGTACAATATATTGTTTAGACATTTATATAATTTAAGAAATGATTCCCCCAATAATTTTAGTACCCATCTGGCAATATACTTATTATAATATTATTGACTATATACTTTATGCTGTACTTTAAATCCCTGTGACTATTTTGTAACTACAATTTGTACTTCATAATCCTTTCACTTCTTTCACTCAGTCCTCCAACCATGCTCCCTTGGGAAACTCTCAATTTGCTCTCTGCATCTACAAGTTTGTTTCTGTTTTGTTTAATTACCTCTCTTGTCCTTTATTTCACATATAAGTGAAATCATATGGTATTTGTCTTTCTCTGACTGACTGACTTCATTTAACATCATACCCTGTATGTCCATCCAAGCTGTTGCAAAATAGTAATATTTTATTCTTTTTATATGGCCTAGTAATGTTCAATCATAGATATCTCATTGTGGTTTTAATTCTCTGATGATTAGTGATGTTAAGCATCTTTTAATATGCCTATTGACAATCTATATGTCCTCTTTATACATATAGATGTTAAGTGTCTATTCAGATCCTCTGGCCATTTTTTAATTGGGTTGCTTGTGTTTTTGGTGTTAAGTTGTATGAGTTTTTTATAAATTTCAGATATTAACTCCTTACAGGATGTATCATTGAAAATATTTTCTCTATTTGTCATTTTAAAAAAATTTTGCTGATGATTTCCTTTGTTGTGAAAAATTTTTAGTTTGATGTAAGTTCATTTGCTTATTCTTTTGTTTCCCATGCCCTAGAAGATATATCAGAAACAAAAATATTTTTAAGAGCATTGTCAGAGAGTTTATTGCCTACGTTTTCTTCTAGGATTTTTAAGGCTTTGGGTCTTCTATTTATAATCTATTTTGAGTTTATTCTTGCAAATGGTGTAAAAAGGTGGTCTAGTTTCATTTTTTGTCATGTATATATCCAGTTTTCCCAACAACATTTATTGGAAATACTCTCATACCCCATTTCATACCTTTGCCTCCTTTGTCATAGATTAGTTGACCATATAGACATAGGTTTACTTATAAGCCCTTTAATCTGTTCCATTTATCTATATGTGTTTTCATGCCAGCACCATGCCATTTTGATTACTATGACCTTATGGAAGAGTTTGATATCAGATAGTGTGTCATCCCAAACTGTGTTCTTTCTCAAGATTGCTGTGACCTTTTGGGATCTTTTGTGGTTCCATATCAATTTTGGAATTATTTTTTTAGTTCCATAAAAATCATAATTGATATTTTGAAAGTAATTGCATTTAATCTGTAGGGTAATATAAACATTTTAACAGTGATAATTATTTAATTCTTCTTATCCATGAGCATGGCATATACATAGTTCCACTTATTTGTATCTTCCTTAATTTCTTATCTCAGTATCTTATAATTACCTGAGTACAGATCTTTTACTTCCTCGGTTAACTTTATTCCTAGGTAATTTTTAATGCAATTGTAAGTAAGATTGTTTTCTTAATTTCTCTTTCTGGTGGTTATTGGTATATAAAAATCTAACCCATTTTTGAATATTAATTTTATATCCTTCTATTTTACTAAATTTATCAGTTTCAATAGGTTTTTTTTTGTAGAATCTTTACGGTTCTGTACATACAGTAACCGTCATATGCAAATAATGACAGTTTTACTTTTATTCCTTTCCAATCTAAATGTCTTTTATTAATTTTGCTGGCCTAATTAATCTTGCTTAAACTTTCTGTACTATGTTGAGTAAAAGTGGTGAGAATGGGCCTCCTTGTATGGTTCCCTATTTAGAAGAAAAGCTTTTAGCTTTTCACAATTGAGTATGATGTTAGTTGTAGGGTTCCCTGGATGGCCTTTATTATGTGGATATTGAACCAGCCTTGCATTTCAGGAATAAATCCCTCTTGATCATGGTAATGCATAGCTGAGTTTGATCTGTCAATATTTTATTGAAAATTTTTGCATCTATATTCATCTCAGAATATTGGCCTATAATTTTTTTTTTAATGTCTTTGTCTGGTTTTGGAACCAGGGTAAGGGTGGCCTCTTAAAAATAAGCTTAGAAGCTTTCTACTTTCTTGAATTTTTTAAAGAGTTTGAGAATATTAGATATTAATTCTTCTTTGAATATTTGATGAAATTTACCCGTGAAGCCACGTGGTACAGGATTTTTGTTTGTTGGGAATATTTTGATGACTGATTAGATTTTGTTAATAGTAATTAGCCTGTTTAGGTTTTCTGTTTCTTCTTGGTTTGGTCTTGGAAGATCATATGTTTCTAGGTATTTATCCATTTCTTCTAGGTTGTTCAATTTGTTGGCATATAATTGTTCATAGTATTTTCTTTGAATCCTTTGTATTTCTGTGGTGTCTGTTGTCACTTCTTCCTTTTCACTTTAGATTTTATTTATTTGGGTCCTCTCTCCCTCTTTCTTGATGAGACTGAATAAAGAATTATCAATTTTGTTTATCTTTTCAAAGAACCAGCTTTTGGTTTTGTTTCTTTTGTGTTTTTAGACTCTATTTCATTTATCTCTTCTCTGATGTTTTTGATTTCCTTTCTTCTACTAACTTTGCATTTTAGTAGTTATACTTTTTCTAGTTCCTTTAGGTGTAAGTTTAGTGAATGTGAAATAAATGCATCAAGTCTTAAAAGTGATGACTATCTTTCTATTTTCAGAATTCATTAACTTAAGATTATTGTTTTATATACACTGGCTTAACTTGTCTTGCAATCAATAGCCTGTGGACAAACAAAACTAAATGTATCACAGTTATCATTGTGGAGTACATATGTGTTATACATTAAGGTTAAAGATTAAACATCTAAATAACCATATGCTCTAAGATCTGTTATGTTAGACTAACATTTGTTTAAAAGAGCAATTTTAAAAAGAAGTAAAATTATTGCTGATTAAAATTATTCAGAAAGTATTCTTAGAATAATTACTTTATTTTTAGATTTAAATTTCATTGTAATGTTTGTTGATAATTTAAATCAATGACTAGACTAATAAAATACTTTTCTTTCACAATTATAAAATATCAAGAGAAAAATAATGTGAAACTTTTATTTACATATTATCTGAAATATATGACACATAATGACATGCCTCTTTCCAGAAATTAGTGTGAAATATCTCTAAGAATTCATAAACTCAAACATGTAAAATTGGAAATGCCCTTAGTTAAAACCAAATAAACAATATGTACATTTCAATTGTAATGTAAAGGACAGTGCGATGATCAACTTTCTTATTCTATAACTTTTATTTGAATAAATACAGCTATATATTGAGATTGCCTATCCCTGTGAACTATAATGCAAAACCATGCATTCTTATGATGTATTTCTTGAATAACTTATGTATCTTATTAAAAAGCATCTTATTAGTACTGATTTATTACTCTAAGCTCTAAAAATTTTAGAAGATTCTGCCATTCAATATTCCTGATATTATATCTCAAATTTGATAAGTATACTATTAATGTTCTCTTCCCAGTCACAATAAAGTCTTGAGCAAGGCAGGACAAGAAAATTAAAGTCCTATAAAAGATCACTAGACATTTGTGTTAAGGTTCATAAAAATTAATATATCAAAAACTTTCTTTTGCCCTAGCTGGTGTGGCTCAGTGAATTGAGTGTGGGTCTGTGAAGCAAAGGGTTGTCAGTTTGATTCCCAATCAGAGCACATGCCTTGGTTGCAGGCCAGATCCTCATTTGGGGGTTGAGAAAGGCAAACATACATTGATGTTTCTCTCCATCTCCTTCTCCTCCCTTACCTTCCCTCTAAAAATAAATAAGTAAAATACTTGAAAAATATTTTTATAAGTGCCCATTTATAGATGAATGGATTACAAAGTTCTGTACATATATACAATGAAATATAATTCAGTCATAAAAATGAGAAAACCCTGCCATTTATGTTAACATCAATGGACCTGGAAGGCATTATGCTAAGTAAAATAATTCAGACAGGAAAGACAAATACTGTATGATCTCACCTATACATGGAATCTTAAAACAAAACAAACAAACAAAAAAAACTCATAGAAAAAATGATCAGACTTCTTGTGGTGACCAGAAGCAAAAGGAGAAAGGTGAATTGGAGGAAAGTTTTCAAAAGGTACAAAACTCCAGATATAAAATTTAAAAATACTAGTTATGTAATATACAACACGTAAACTGTTGCTAACACTGCTTTATAACATATAGAGAAATTACTAGGGAGTAAATCCTAATAGTTCTCATCACAAGAAAAAATGTTCTCCTTTTTTTGTTTTTTGTTTTCTATTGTCTATATATAAAGATGGATGACAACTAAAGCTGTTGTAGTAATTTCATAATATATGAATATCAAACCACCATGCTTTATGCCTTAAATTTATATAATGATGTATGTCAATTATTTCTCAATAAACTATAAAAAACTTTTGGCAATTAATCATATATAAAGTTATAAATCAAATGAACTGCATACCCAATATATATTTTTCCACCTTGTAAATAAGATATCAGAAGTCATTTTCAAAATTTATTGTTTATGTGAAGAAAAAATAATGAGAGAAAAATCTTTTTAACAAATGATACTAAAACAACTATTATTTCCATTCGAAGAATTTGGACCCCTTTTTGGTCACCTATAGCTACTTAAAAATTAATTCATATGCATTATAGGCCTAAATATAACATTTAAATATATATCGCTTTTAGAAGAAAAGATAATTAAATTTTTCATGATCTTGGGTTAGGTGAAATATTTTTTAATACAATACCAAAAACACAAGTGACAAATTAAAAAACAGGTAAATTTGACTTCATTAAGATTTTTTTAAAAAGTGTTTCAATGAACATCATTAAGAAAGGGAAAAGAATAACACACAGAATGAAAGAAAAATATTTTTAAATCATGTGTCTGATAAAACTTTAGTGTCTCTTTCAGTCTATTTTTGCTAGTGTCTAGTTTACCTTTTCTGTATTTCTTTATATTCAAATGAACAAACAGAAATACACTTTTCCAATTTTTTCTTCTTTCTTACACACACAAACACATACCATCAATATTGTTTTACAATTTGATTTACTCACTGGCTGACATATCATGAAAATCACTTAACATTTTCCTTGTACATAATTTTATACTATGGTCCTGCACTACACTTGGTAGTTATACCAGTTTATTAAGCCAATTATCCTACGTATAAGCTGTATTTTTCCCAATGTTTGGCAGCTAAAATTATAGTACAAAGAATAACATTGCTCATAGGTATTGTTGACTGCTGGAGGTATATACAGGATGAGGCAAAAGTAGATTTAAAGTTGTAAGTATGCAAATCACAGAGTTTATTCTTGTATTACAATATTATTAATGATTATTGTATTATTTTCCATACAAATAACTGTAAATCTACTTTTGCCCCGCCCTGTATTTTCAGAGTAAATTTCTGGAAATTTAAAATGTGATTTGTTAGATATTTTAAAGTTTTTCTTAATTAGGATTGTGTGGAATTACATTCTTATCAACTACACAGAGAGTGCATCTTTCGTCACAGCAACAGAGCATTTTTGTTTTTAAATTTTTTTATAAATTTAAAAGGTGAATATATTGATTATAATATTTATTTTTATTTCTCATGTTATTACTGAGGTTAAATTACTTTTTACACATATAAGGACTATTTTATATATGTTTAGAAAAGTAGCTATTAATTACATTTACCATTTTTATACCAATTTTATTATATTTTCCTTTAATTTATTAAGACTTCCTTGAGCACTTTATCTGCATTAACTACTAGAAATATTTTCTTTCCAGTTTGCTACTATCTTTTATTTTAATGTTGTTTTTGTTTTTGAAATTCAGTAGTGTTTTTTATATAGCCAAATTAATCAATTTCTCCTCTTGCATCTGAATTTTGAGTCCTACTTAGAAACCCTTTTTGGACATTCCAATTATTTTACATTATTTTTCAAATTAAACAGTAATACCTGCACCCTTAGTTAAGTTGAAGACACTAAACCATGTTCTGAGGCATCAGAAGATCAAATATGATCAAGGTAAAGGAATAGGAAATTTCTATTTATTATTTATACATTAATTTATTCCTTTAACACAAAATGTTGCTAGACAACATTTTCTGGGAACACATTATAGGCATCAAGCAGAAAGATAAACAGGTAAAAATATGTATCCTTACTTTATTAGAATTTAGAACTCAGTTTTAGACATAAATCAGTAAATAAAAATCTGGAAATACAATGTGTTATACTAGAATTATTTTAAAAGGCATAGAAGGAATAAAACATAAAAAGATAGATGATATTATTAACTAAATCTTGAAGGATATGAAGTTTTCCATATCAACAAGAGAGAAAGACAAAGAGAAATATAAGCTCTGAAAGACAAAAAAGGAAGAAATTTGTTTTGGCATAACTATAATATAGGTAGGACCAGGAGACATAGGAGGTAAATGAGATGGGTGTTTTAAATTCAAGAAATAGGGCTTATTCATGTTCTTGTCTCAAGTCTCAGAATACATCTTGTAAATTTATAATTTCAAAGACTTTGGATAGGACACTTAGACTGGACCTGCCTCTAGTTTGTCAGATATTTTTTTTTCCTGGGGAAAATGGTATTTGACATTGCAAAGCATGAAGTGTTCTTATTTGGACACGCTTATACTACATCTGCTGTAGATAGTTGCAGTGGTTTTATCCATATTTATTTAGTCCATATTTCCTGAGTCCATCATAAACATTGTATTAGGAACTAGTACAAGTAAGTGAATCTTTACCTTAATACAAATAACGTTTTATATAAGAGCTAGACAAAATAAGCAACTAGTATGTGCATTTATGATATATAAAATGAAAAGAAGCTGAGACTTATTGAACATTTTATATGTACTAGCAACTGCTTTTGCATTTTGCATTAACACTGAATAGAATATATTGGGCAACTATTTAGCAGGGACATTATTTTTATCTTCATTTATTCCAAGGAAAACGATGCCATAAAAGTTTTGTAACCTATCTCTTTGCTTTTACATCTTATTTGCTTTCAATTGTTGCTTTCTTCTTCAGCAGGGACTTAGAAACGAGAGGCAATTAGCAAGATTTAAGTATACAAAATTAGTATAATGTACACGTAGTTAATGCCTTTTATACCATTAAAGTTGAGTGGGAAATCAAGTATGTAAGTTTTCTAAAATTCAGTGTGAAAGAGAAGAACCACCTTATTTTGTCGCTTTAATCAGGAAAGACATCCACAGGGAGCCATGCCTGTGCTGTGCTCTAAAAGGTGAATAGATGCTACAAGTCAAACCAAGATCAGAGAAAGCAGGGAAAACAGGAAATTCAAGAACTTACACCTGAAAACACATGGCACAAGAGGAACGCATTTAGATATTGATGGGTAATGAGCTGCAATCGATAGAACAGTGGGAGTAAGACAGAAGAGGTAGTTGGGACTGCAGTCGCGGCTATATGACATAACAACATGAGTGCTAGTTATACCAGAAGAAATAAAGGAACTGTTGTTATTGAAATACATAGGGAGGGCTGGTTAATATGGGTAGGAGTTATTAGAGATGGAAAATTAAACCAGGTTTTACAGAACAGAATTTCAATCTCTTTGATCTATGGTAATTCCTCTGATCCTTGGCAATTCCTCACATACTCTGGGGGCTGGGAAGGAGAGAACTTCCATCTCTTCCATTCTTGTAGGGTCTTTCTGATGCTGAGAAAATGAGATTAAATGGAAGGGATAGAAATATATATATATATATATACATATACATATACATATATATATACACACACACACACACAATAGGATTTTGGATATTGATATCCTTTATTGATTGAAAAATATATTAATATGAATGGAGAGGGTTTCTAGGTTTCAATATATTAATTTTTTCTACTATAGACAATACCACCCCTGAAGGCATATTAACATGTTTTGAAATTGGTTGCCAAATATAGTCCATTTTATTTTTTTAATATTTTTTCAAAAATTTTATTATAATTTTTTAAAAATCATTTATTCCATTATAGTTATCTCAATTTTTACCCCTTTTACCCCCCTCCACCAAACCCACATCTCTACATCTCTCACCCATAGTCAATCCTCACACCATTGTCCATGTCCATGAGTCATTCATAAATGTTCTTTGTCTAGTCCCTTCCCCTTCCTTCCACAATTCCTCTCTCTCTCCCCACCTGCTACAGCTGTCGGTCTGTTCCATGTTTCCATGTGTTTGGTTCTATTGTTCTGTTAGTTTATTTTGTTCATTAGAATCCAATTATAAGTGATGTCGTATGGTATTTGTCTTTTGCCATCTGGCTTATTTCCCTTAGCATAATAGTCTCTAGTTCCATCTATGCTGTTGCAAAAGGTAGGAATACCTTTCTTCTTTCTTTCTGCTGTGTAGTATCCCATTATGTATGCACCACAGTTTTTTAATCTACTCATCTACTGAATGGCATTTATACTGTTTCCTACACTTAGCTATTATAAATAGCACTGCTATGAACATACGGGTGCATACATTTTTTGAGTTGGTGTTTCAGGATTCTTAGGGTATATTCCCAGCAGTGGAATTTCTGGGACATAAGGCAGTTCCATTTTTAATTTTTTTGATGAAATTCTCTACTGTTTTCCACAGCGATAGCACCAGTCTGCATTCCCACCAACAGTGCACTAGGGTTCCCTTTTCTCCATATCCTTACCAGAACTTATTGTTTGTTGATTTGTTTGTGATGGTCGTCCTGACTGGTATGAAGTAGTACCTCATTGCGGTTTTAATTTGCAACTCTCTAATGGCTAATGATGTTGAGTACTTTTTCATAAGTCTATGGACCATCTGTATGTCCTCCTTGGAGAACTGTCAGTTAAGGTCCTTTGCCTGTTTAGTCTTAATTTGGTTTATTTTGTACATATCCATGATAATGCTCTTTTTAATGTATTCATTTTAGAGAGAGAGGAATGGAGAGAGCGATTGGGAGAGAAGCATCAGTTTGTTGTCCCACTTATTTATGCATTCATTTGTTGTTTCCTGTCATTGTTTTGCCTGAATATCAAACCCGCAACATTGGCGTATAGGGACTCTGCTCCAAACAGCTGAGCTACCTTCTATTCTATTACACTTTAAATAATGTAGTGTGATTTGTGTTAAAATATGTCAGAACATTCTCATTTTAGTTCATTAAAGTACTCATGAAGAGGTTATAGCCCACTCTATTTTCACAGTAGCTCATAGACCAATGTTTTACTTCAGATAAAACACATTTTGATTTTGCATTAGTTGAAATAGTTTTAGAAAACTGCATATTCTGGCTGAATAAATTTCCCCTTGCTGAATATTTTTAATTTCAATGATTATAAAAATATATTATATATTTTACTTTTTATTGCTTCAATAAAATATCCATAGCGTTTAAATTCAAGGTGTCCTATAACTTTCATTAAAATAAATTATATTTTAAACTATTATATTTTAAACTAATGTTCTCAATAACTTTTACTTTTTTGTTTTATTTTTTAGTGAGAGAGAGGAGGGGAAGGAGAGATAAAGGTGGAGAGACATCAATGTGTGAGAGATACAGCAATCAGGTGCCTCTCACATGCCTCCAACTGGGGACCTGGCCTGCAACCCAGACAAGTGCCCTGACTGGGAATTGAACCAGTGAACTTTCAGTTCACAGACCAGTGCTCAATCCACTGAGCCACACTAGCCAGGCCTAATGTTCTCAATTTCTTAATAGGAAACATTAGTTTATGCAACAGCAAAAATATTTCACAAAGTATGTTTTTCCTGCAATTTTCAAAATTTCCTACTTGCAATACTAGAGAAATTATCGGTAATGTTTGAACACGTATAATATACTCTTGTACTTCTTTTTCCTGTGTTTTTCTCAAATGGCTTCATACAGACCTAAACGTGATATAGAAACATAGGCTAAAACACAAAATAATCCCATTCAGTCTGTCAAATAATTTTAAAATAAGTTATTGTTATATTGTAAATATAAAAGAAAAAGAAAATGGTAGTAAGACTCATAGGCAAAAAGAGAAGAAAAATAAATATTAAACTATGTGCACTATAATGAAATAAAGCAAATGTTAAGGAAAATAACGATAATAGGGATTTTTTTCTCTTTTTTTCTGAATGAGTTTAAAAGTATAATGGATATAAGCTACTGTGTAAGTTATTGTTTTGTAGCTGAAATTTGAAATATATATATATATATATATATATATATATATAAAATAGTAATCTATGAGACGGCTTTATTTTTGCCAATATCCCACTGAATTTTTAGGGTTATAGGGTTATTTAACACAACATGTTCAAAATTTTTTCTCCTTCCAGAAAGTTCAGAAAGGACTTACAGTATTATAAGCATTATAGCATGTAGTCAAAGACCCTCTTATACCTAGGAATTCATGGCTTCAATGGATAATTATAAAAATGAATATTTCTTAATTCAAATGTTATGATGAGAATGGAGGCTAGGATCCAATTAAATTTAATCGCTCCTTTTGCCTCAAAATAATAATTCCTAGTAAAATCAATATACTATATCAATAACCATAGTCAATTTTTGCTGACAGAAGGAATATTCCTGTGGTGGGCAAACCCTACAGCGCCCTTCCTGGGATTCCTGCTTCCTAGGGTTCATGTCTTTATGTAGTGTTCTTCATTTGACGATGTACAATATCTGGGATGTCAACAGTGAAGAGATGTCACTCTGTAATTGAGTTGCATTATATTAGTCTTTTTGTTGCTGATTTACTCAAGGCATTCTATTTACCTGCCTTTGATGAAGTAAGTGGTTTCGTTGGGAGGCAATGTGAAAGAAAATGATAGTAACCTCTAGGACCTGACAGTGGCCTCCACCTGACAGTCAGCAAAATGTTGGTACCCTCAGTCCTCCAACCATAAAGAAATTAATTCTGCCCAAAATACTGAACTTGTAAGTGGATTCTTTGTAGTCATGCCTTCAAATGAGAATACAGCCCAGCCAACACATTGGCTGTAGTCCTGTGATGCCATAATCAGAAAAACCACTCTAGCTGAGTCTGGCTCTTGATCCATAAAATTATAACAGATATCTGCTCTCTTATGATACTAAAGTTTTTCTAATTTTTTATATAATAATAGATAACATACATCCTGTGTAAATTTTAAACAGTAATATAGTGAAAATTATATATGTGATTGTAGTGTTAGACATGAATATTGCAACAAAGGAAGGAGTTAAAAATCAGAAATAAGGAGGATTCAAACTTTATCATAATTTACCCGTTTCAAAACATGAAAAGTCATCTCTTCTCTGAACTTCGATTTCCTTGGTTGTTTTTAAGATTAAGACATAATTGACAATAACATTATATTTTTTTAGGTGTACAGCATAATGATCCTATATATGTGTGTGTATGAGTGTGTGTGTATGTGTGTGTATACACATATATAAAACAAAATAATCACCACAGTAAGGTTAGTTAATATCTACCACTACACCATTACAATTTTTCCCTAGTGATGGGAACTTTGAGGGTCTCTTCTCTTAGCAATTTTCAAATATGCAATGCAGTATTTTTCACTGGACACTGGCACCAGGCTGTACATTATGTCCCAGAGCTTATTTATTTTATAACTGAAAGTGTATACTTTTTGACCACCTTTACCATCTCTGGCAACTACCAATCATTTGTCTTATAAGTTCATTGGGGTTTTTGTTTGTTTGTCTTGAGGGGAGTGTGGGGGTTTCTTTTGTAAGATTCCACATATAAGTGAGATCATGTCTTTTTTGTCTTTCTCTGTGTGACTTGTTACACTTAATGCCCTCAAGGACAACCAGTGTTTAACAAATAGCAAGATTTCCTTCATTTTATAGCTAATATTCCATTGTAAATATGTTCTTTATTCCATGATTAGTTTCTGGACACTTAAGTAATTTTCAGACCTTGGCTATTATAAATAATGTTAAATGATTGTAACAGTGTAGTTACACCCACTTTACCAATTTACATTCACATCGACAGTGCACAAGAACTCCCTTTTTACCTCTTCTTTACCAACACTCACCTCCTGTCTTTTTTATAATAAACACTCTAACAAGTGTACAACGATATCATGTTATGGTAGTGACTTGCATTTCCCTCATTAGAGATGTTGAGTAACCTTTCATGGACCCGTTGACCATTTGTATGTGTACTTTGGATAAATGCCTATTCAGATCTTCTGACCATTTTTTAAATGAGATTGCTTTTTTGCTATTGAACTGTATTATATATTTTAGATACTATTCTGTATCAGATATATGGTTTGCAAGTGTTTTCTCCGATCCCATAGATTGCATTTTCATATTTTTATTTTGTTGATGGTTTCCTTTGTTGAGCAGAAGCTTTTTAGTTCGATGTAGTCCCACTTACTCATTTTGCCTTTTGTTGTCTTACTTTTGGTGACAAATCTAAATCATTGTCAAATCCAGTGTCAAGGAGTTTAATGCCTATGTTATTTCTAAAAGTTTTATAGCTGCAAGTCTTATGTTTAAGTCTCTAATTCATTATGCATTGATTTTTATGTATCCTATAAGATAGTGGTATAGTTGTATTCTTTTGTTTGTGGCCATTCAGTTTTCCCAGCACCATTTATTGAAGAGACTGTTATTTCCCCATTGTATTTCTTGGCTTTTTTGTTATAAATTAATTGACCATGTATGTGTGGGTTTATGCCCACACTCTAAATTATGTTCAATTGATATATGTGTCTTTTTATGACAACACCATGCTGTTTTGATTACTATATATTTGTAATATAAATTGAAATCAGGAAATATCATGGGCCAGTTTTCTTCTTGTTTCTCAATATTGCTTTGACTATTTTGTGTCTTTCACTGTTTCATACAAATTTTAGGATTACTTGTTCTATTTCTATAAAAAAATACCATTGTAATTTTGACAGTTGTTAAAATGGATAAAAGTACATTTTCTTTTTTAATTAATTAGTTATTTTTTATTGTTGTTCAGTTACAGTTGTCCCCATTTTTCTCACTGTTGCCCTCCCTTGACCTCTCCATCCCCCACTCCCAAAGACAATCCTCACCCCATTGTCCTTGTCCATGGGTCCTTTATACATGTTCCTTGACTTGACACTTCCCCTTCTTTGCCTGTTATCCCCCACTCACCTCTCCTCTGGGCACTGTCAGTTCTTTATTTCCTTGTCTCTAGTTCTTTTTTGGCTTATTTGTTTTGTTGTTTAGGTCCCACTGTTCTGATTGCAGGAATTCTTGTCAATATGAATTTAAATATAGTAAATATTGTAGCATTGCAGTGTACATAATTTTTAACTCTGAAAAAAGCTTCCAAACTTTCTATATGTATATTTTCACAAATTAACATTAGTATTGTGATTGTACAGACTAAAACTTTGGGTCATTCATTTTTAGTAGCTTTGGTGTTCTCACATGAATAGTTTTCCTTTTATGATAGTACTTTATGTTGCTGAATTTTATGGTTTTTCAAGTTTCTTTGATAGCACTAATGTGAAACCTGAGATTAATAAAAAAAAATTTTTGAACTTCTGAAGCATCTATGATTCTCTTAATTTTCAAATCAACATTTCAGATATCCACATTAGGGCATATCAAGAAATACAATGTGGTGTATGTAGCTCTTATGAGGAACAAGGCCTACTTTAGTATGGGGAAGGTTTGAAAAGAAAACTCTAAGCTTCTTGTATTAGGAGAGCAATTTTAGCAATCTATTAAAGAGAAAGAAAACATAGGAAGGCATATGAAGTAATGGTATAAAATCTGTCACTTTATCATTCAATATTTAAGATAGGTACACTGAGGCTCCTATCTCAGCAATTACAAAAATGGGAATTTGGTTGTCTAAAGTATTAAAAATATTTCACAGGGAGGAAATTTAAAAGCTAACAAGCTGGTGCTGTGCTCTACTGCCACAACACTCTTACCATCTTGCTGCTGTTACTGGTGAAAACTATTGAAAACAAATGATCCCCGTTACAATGTTCTTTTATATCGTTTATTTCTGTTCAGTCTTTGAGAGGTAAGAATTCAATTACATTTAGTAGTTCAAAATTTTCACAAGCTTTTATTGATTTATTCTGAATGTTATTATCTCACTTTAGAACTACAGTATCATTTATCCAATGGGAGACCCCCCCAAAAAACTGGAATTATCTTCTGGAAGGTGGGCCCCTTGCAGTGCATGCTTCCCTTGCTAGGTGAGTGTTCTAGGAACCCATCTGTATCAATGTACCAGCCGGTGATGTTGTGAGAGGCTGAGTTTGGCTTCCTTGAATTTTTTGAAGACTCTTTCAGTGCATTTGCCGATTTCATGATGGGTGATTTACAAGCACACCTGCCCATACTGCTCTGAGTGTTCAGCAGTTTTTGACCAAAAACCGCCATGACCCCAAATCCCCACACTTCCTGTTCACTTGATCTCACTCCAAGTGACTTTTTGTTTGTTTATTTCCACAGATGAAAAAAAGTCCTCAAAGGGAAACATTTTCCCAAAGTGGAACAGGTGAAACAAAAAACTGCAGAAGTACTAAAAAACATCAAAATAGACGAGTTCTAAAACTGTTGTGAGCAATGGAAAAAATGTCTTAAAAGGTATATTGCAACAAATGGAGATTACTTTGAAGGTGACTGAAGTTTAAACATGTAAGAATAAATACACAATTTTTATAAATAAATTCCATTTTATGGGGACCCCGCTCTATTCTTGATAAAATTTATCTTCTCTATTAAACTATCAGGGCTTATGGTCCAGGTTCAATTTAATTATAAATAATTAATTCTAGTTATAAATAAAATACTTATTAAATAATTTATATATTTATTAATTGATGCATGATTACTATCTACGGTAATCTTTGTAAAATAAACTTTTCATTGAAGACAATCATGATCATCCCTTTGACTGAAGCATAAACTCCCTGTATCATTCAGCCTGCCACAGAAGTGGTTCCATTGGAGAAGCATTAGAATGATATTACATGCCAGTTCTGCTTTCTGTGACCTCCATCTGATTTCAACAAATGTTTTCTCTGATACTCCAAACTGAACTGATGTGAATGCATTATGGGAAATTACAGCAGTCTCTTCTCAGTTACTCTTTTAAGAAAATGCCATCTCAAAAATAACCTCTAAGATAGAAAGGTCTATCTTTTAGCGAAGAAATCTCAAGTGATAAGCCTTGTAGCTAAAATCATGAACGAACACTGATAGATCTAAGGGAATTGCAACAGTCCTATAAGCTTTACTTGAAATCTATATTGGAAGAGGGGTAAATGGATGAGTTTATTCAAACATAAAAAAGAAAAAGAATAATTTGGAGAAATTCATTATTAATTTGGGATTATGTAAAAAATGTCTTGTGTAGTAACAGTGAATGACTTTTCTCTCTATTCACTGAACATAGGACAAGAGGAGATGGGTTTACATTGCAGAAAATTGAGTACTTCCTAGCTGTGAATATCCTAAGTGCTAAAATGTGTTACAAGTGGAAGTTACAAAGCCTCCCTTTGTAAAGTTTTTTTTTTGGAAAATACCTTTTATAAAAATAACCCTTCAATAATTCAGGTAGTATCCAAGTAAAATGAAGGGGAAAAATTTGTACTAATTTATGGACCTTTTCAATCCAAATCCCAGGAGTGAAATATATAATTGAAAAATGTGTCAAAGAGTATTTTTTCAAATTAAAAAGAGGTACAAAATTGTATATTCAGAAAAGTTTGCATATTTGAAAATTCTTTTAAAAAATCACTTGATTTTCTTTACCCAGTTAAAATAAAGAATTTAATAAAAGTCACAGAGAATTTTTTCACTGCTATGAAAAATCATACAGTGAAATACCATTTTAAAAAATATAAATACAGTTCTAGCCATTGATGTCATCTTAAAACTTTTAATATAAGGACAGTCCTATCTCATGCTTTAGGACATAAAGTAATTTCTTTAAAGGTGGGAGGGAACATCTTTATTTTATGTACAAACATTCTAACATGTTATTTGACATTTGTAGATTTTACTCATTTGTTTGTATTATTTTTCTTTATGGTATCACACTCTGTCCTTGGTTATTCACTGTATCTGATAAATAATGTACAAACTGTCTAATGAGACAACATTTATACATTCATGTTGAAGTAGAATAAAAGGCCACTAAAATTAACTATTTTTACCATTAACAAAGCTGAAACCAGATATATCAAGTAAATATATTTTAAAACATATTTTCACTTCAACTCATATGCAAAAAATGTCATTAAATTGGCATATTTCAAGAGACAATAAAATTCTAATTGCATATAAAATGCAGTCATTAAATTCATCTCTTCATGCTGTAAATCAGGGAAATTGGAGGTTGTTTTCCACTATAGTTGGAAGGGGTGTTTCTACTACAGATGGCATAAAAGAGAAGAGGATTGAGGAGAAAATGATCACATGGAGGAAGTCAGGGCAATGTTCCAACATCTTTTGTTTTATATGGTAAAATATATGATTCAGAAAATCAAAGTAAAATATCAATTGAAACAAAAATGTATGAAATGATCGTATATATTATTTTTATCATCATCAAAATGCAATGCTATAAAATAAGGAAACAGAGGATAGAAATCAATTTTTCTAAGTCTTTGTAAGTCAGAGACTTAAGTAAAATTATTTTTCAATGTCAACCACCACTTTTCTGTCATTTTTCTGTTTTTTCTTTTAAAAAATGTTTCCCTCTTTATTATGTTATAACTAACAAAAATATATGTATTTATGATGAACAACATATGGTTTTGAAATACATATACATTATGTCATGAGTACCACAATTGGGCTACTTAACACAATCATCACCTCTAATTAACACACAACACCTTGTGTGTGTATGTGTGTTGTGTGTGGTGGGAACACTTAAGATCAATTCTCCTAGCAAATTTCAGGTATACAATATACAATATTATTGCCCACAGTAATCATTCTGCATATTTGATCTCCAGTATATATTGATTCTGCATACATAAAACTTTGTACTCTGACGAACATTTGCCCATTTTCTCCACTTCCCACCCTGACAACCTCCATTCACTCTCTGCTTTTGAGTTAAACATTTATTTTTAAGTTCAACATATAAGATAATGCAGTATTTGTCTTTCTGGATTATTTCACTTACTATATTTTCCTTCTTTTTTTAAAGGTCAGTAATATTTCACTATCTCTTTATACATCACATTTTCTTTATCCATTTGTTGATGGACACTTAGATTGTTTTCAAGTCTTGGCTACAGTGAATAATGGTGCAGTGCATACAGAGGTGCAAATACTTTTTTGAGATACTGGTTTTATTTTATTTCCATATATACCCAGCAGTAGAATTGCTGAACACGTGCTACTTCTATTTTGTTGTTTTAATTTTTTGAAGAAACTCCATGCTGTTTGACATGTAGAAAAATAATCAAGCATTAAAGCAGACAAGGAAATCTGGGAGTCTTCGAACCACTAAAAATCAAGGGGGCCTTTGAATTTTTTTATCAAAGATAGAGGAAACAAAAATAGCATTGTTTTATGGGGGGAAATCCTCAATTCTAGAAAAATTGCTACAATTACTACAGTGCAATGCATTCAAGGAGGAATGAGTCCATTCAAAGGAAGCAACAAAAGCAAAGAATATCTGGCTTCTACCCTTGGAAAATTTATTCAACCAAGAAAATTCTAACTCAGTACTTTTTACTGAGTAATCTCTCATGCTACATAATATAAATTGATACTCTTACAAATCATGTTATATCATGTTATGAGTGATTTATCAGCAATAACCTGCTCATTGCCATTATTTAGGACTTTAACTCATTTGAACACTTTAAAAGATATTAACATTCTATCTCAATGGTTAATATGGTAGTAATTCTAAAATTTCCAGTATTACAAATTAATAATTATTTTTCTTTTAATTTGTTTTATTTATGTATAATTGATAAATTTGTTAGATAATAAATGTGTATATATGGTGATTTTATATTTATAAACATTGCATTTTGGTGAAAACATTTAAGTTTCTACTATTTTAGGAAACTTCAGCTATACAATATCCTCATATCATTGATTTTATTTATCATGTTTTATATTGCATCCTTATACTGTATTCATCTTATAGCTGAAAGTTTGTATCCTTTAACTAATCTCTCTCTATTTTCCCCAACCCCCACTTTTTTATTCTCTGTTTCTATGACTTTTGTTTATTTGTTTGTTTTTAGATTCCACATAACTAAAGTGGTACACTGCAATATAAATTTTTATTGTCTGGCTTATTTTATTTAGATTGATGTCCTCAAGACCCAACATTGTTGTCATAAAGAGCAAGATATTCTTATTTTTATGGTTGAATAATATTCACACACACACACACAAACACACACACTGCTAATAGAAACAAGGATGATTTGTAGCTATGTGACTTTATGGTTAATAGATGTAACATATATGTTACCTAATATATATCATTAAAAAGCTTTCCTTTGGAGAAATAATATTAAAATAAGACCTTTAAATGCAGTCATGAATGACTGGTGAAAAATCTTTTATAAAATTCTTTGGTAATATACCTCCTCCTACTTGGTCTACTTGGTTTTTTGCCTTAAAATGGCTACCATTATTTTTTGTTTGTTCATTTTAATAAATTCCACATACATGCCCTGTGCTGTGTTCTAATTTTACTAGTTTCCTGCTATTCCTTCAGACTTTTAACTTACCCAATTGTATTTTGAACTTATTCTTCAACTGCAATGGAATAAAATGGTAATGGTGAAAACAAAGCACATATCCAATAAAAATACTAACATTTCAGTGTAGGATAGAAGATGAAAGTAGTTTTAGATAATTAAAAAATGTAATTTTTTTGTAATCTAAGAATCCTTATTGTATTTTAACTGGGAAATCTATATTATTTCTGCAGAACCTCAAATTTTTATTAGTACAACATTAGCTGTAATTAGATTGTTTTATCATCTTTCATTTACGTAAACCAAAAATTTAAGCTGTGGTCATCCAAGGTCCCATATGTGTTGATAGACTATACCTGCTAATGTTGTAAAGTCATGTGACAAATGAAATGAGGGCATCGTGTAGATAAGCCTTGATATAAAGGGGACTACCAAGGACAAACCAGTTGACATTTAAAATACATGAAATCATTTTTTAAATAAAGGAAGAAAGACAATAAAATTATCCAAAAGAAGTGAAATTAATTCATACAATGAAATGAGCCAAGGAAGAATAATGTGTGACAAATGTTTGAAAGGCTGTTTAATCAAAAGAACATTACTTTATATATTCAAATGTTGTATAAAAGAAAGTGAGAATGGAGTAACAAGCATACACCGAGTACTTCAGAGTGACAGAAATTTTGATTTTGCATTATTTCTCCTCAAATGAAAGAATTATATTATTTTATTTATTCTGTTATCACATACTGAGCAATGTTGTGGAACATGCCATTGAAAGTACTTTCCGTCCTGTGGAGATGATAGAGATCCTGTCCATACCTGATAGTACTGGGATATCCAGTCAAGGTAGAACAATGTAAAACAGATGGATAACTATTTAGAGTAACCTACATTTTTTACAGTACTATATTTCTGATCTCATTCAAGCAACTTCATCTCACTGCTAATGTCAGTAGTCACTTGAATAGACTATCAAGTTTAATTAAGTTTTATAAGTTATAGTTCATTTATTGAAAGAATCTATTGAAGTACCAAGTAAGGCATTTTACTTGCTCCAATCTGTGTAAAGTAGATACAAATTTTATGGTAAAGTGATTAATACACAGAGGTTTAATTGTCAAAGTCATAGAGATTATACAAAATGCCATAAATATCTACTATTTCATACTCTTTACATGTTAGATTCAGAGGAAACAGGAAGACTGAGTTAGAGATTAAATTATTTTATCAAATTTGTACATTTATTAAGCATCAAAGCCAGAATAATTATAAAGATTTCCCGGCACAAACTTTGGTCACTTTTCAGTTTATCACACTAACTTGATGCTTATGCTAAGTTTTTAAATTTTACTAATGCATTTATTCTTTTTAAGTATTCAAAATAGGACAGAATTACATGTATTATTTTCTTTGTGTTTTTATTTTAAATGAAATTTATTTTTTTATTCTATCAAATATTAATTGATTATAAAGGTGTGGGTTTATTTCTGGGCTCTCTGTTATGTTCCATTGATCCACATGTCTGTTTTAATGCCAGTACCATGCTGTTTTGATTACTATGATCTTACAGTATAGCTTGATATTACATAATATGATTCCTTCAAATTTGTTCTTCTTTCTCAAGATTGCTGTTGCTATCTCAGACCTTTTGTGGTTCCATATAAATTTTTGAAATATTTTTTCTAGTTCTGTGAAATATGTCATTGGCATATTGATAGGAATTGCATTGAATCTATAGATTGCTTTGGGTAGTATGGATATTTTAATCATGTTAATCCTTCCTATCCATGAACACAGTATGTGCTTCCACTTACTTGTACCTTCTTCAATGTATTTCTTCAGTGTCTTATAATATTCCAAGTACAAGTCTTTTATATCCTTGGTTAGATTTATTCCAAGGTATTTTATTTTTTTAAAGCAATTGTGAATGTGATTGTTTTCTTAGTTTCCCCTTCTGTTAGTTCATTATTGGCATATAAAAATGCAACTAATTTCTTGAGACAAACAAAAACAAAAAACATATTTTTTTTAAATCTGCAACATGACCAGGGATGGAATTCATGCTGCATATATGAGAATCAGATTAATATTTAAGAATTGAATATCAGCACTCAGAAGACATTAGAATTTCCAATATTATATAATGATTCAAAATTTTTATAAAATATTTTGACACTGCAGATATTTTTTTTACTATATAGTGAAATAAACTATTAACTTTTGTATATTACATAACAAAAATATTAGTACAAAAGGAAAGTATAATGATCTATGAGTTTGGTCACAGGAGGACATAGACTGGCAAAATTTTATCATTTTATTTTATGCTGCGAATAATATAATTTTATAAAGTATAAAATTATAGATAAAAATTTAAAAGCTCATACAAGATACTTTCCAAATATACTTAGTAATTTATAGGAGAAAGTGAACTGAAGACAAGAGAAAGGTAAATGCAGGACTAACGTGCACCAGAGCTAGAATAAGACAGTGGTTACCAAGACAGTAGTTACAGAGTGAAAGACTGCGTGTAACTGTATCCTTCTGCCTAACCTTAATCTCTGGATACTGAGCCATGCTTGTATCTATGAAATATCTTCTGTGCATATCCTATTATCTAGTCTCCAGAGAGCAATTCCCACTGTCCTACTTTGAAATCTGAACCTTCTCGTAACCTTCAAGCTTACCTGACATTCTGAGTTCTGAACTTGTTTCATCCCCTGAGAACATGGGAACCTAAAACTATATTTTGATTTACTAATGAAATCAGTTACCTGTGTTATCAGGATTTATTAGTAAAATCCTTCATTATTTAAAGTACATATTACAATTTTTATAAAGGAATTAAAATAGCTCCTTTTATAAAGGAGCTAAAATAGTGTGAACATTTACAAATAAACTTTTAAGATTGCTTATTACAAGTGCACCTTGAATATTGTTACTTCTAGGATTCAGAAAGATCATACAAAGAATGCATAGTGGGATTTCAACAGAAGAATGGTGATATATTAATTGTTTCTGTGGGTGCAATCCTCTGAATTTACTCTGAGTATGACCATTTCTTCCTCTTGAAGAATCTATTCCCCCAAAGCCACAGGAAATATTTATCTGAATAAATATATTTAAAGTATTTTGAATTCAATAACATGAATCTAAAAGTTATTGTTATAAAAGTTATATTGACATTTTATCATGCGTATTGATTATAAATTGAATTGATAAAGAAGTATTATTATATGATTTCTTGATAGAGACATGAGGTGTTGAACACACAATACAGCATACAGATGATATGTTGTAGAATTGTGCACCTGAAACCTGTATCATTTTCTTAACCAATGTCAACCAATAAATTCAATAAAAAAAAAAGAAAAAACAAATGAAAAAAGATACAGAGAGTATGTCTCCGTCTAAAAAATGACTCTTATCTAACTTATTTGAATTGAAAATTAAGAATTTGTCTTTACCAATTTGATGACATATGTATTACAGATTCCAGGTGTTAAGGATTACACTCCCCACCCCTCAACCTGTCCCCTCCCTCTGCAATTATTTCTGTCTTTTCCAAGCCAAAGGAAAAATTGAGCAGTGGATTGCAGCCAGAAGTGATCTTGTTCACTAAGGAACAAGAGTAAATAAAAAAATCAAAAGCTATTTCCCCTAAAAACAACTGTATCTTGCATGTTCCTATGTGTTGGGTTGGGCAAAAAGTCCATTTATCTTTTCCATAAAATAAATGACACATTTTTCATTTTCACCAATAACTTTATTGATTGGATATTTTTAGTATGATGACTATCTCCAGTGTGGTATTATAACATTGATTTTTCTCAATTAATGTCTCAATTTGATAGCTATCAACTTCAACTGGTCTACCCAGCCAGGGAGCATCATCGTCCAATGAGAAATCTCCAACATGAAATTTCACAAACTACTTTTGACACATTCAATCATTCACAGCACCTTATCCATGCACTGCACAAATCTTTTTTTTTTTTTTGCTTTTCAGTTGTGTTTTTGCCTTTTTTAAATTGTAAAACATATCAAAAATGTGTATTTTCTATCTGCAATATTAAAATGGCTATACAAAAAATCACCAATTTTGATCTTTTTGTAAAATGCATCATGATATAACAGCTGACACAATACAACCTAACAAAATTGTTTCAAATGAAGTTAAAGACAACTAAGCACTACTAGAGTGATCTTACAGAATAAAACTGACTTTTTGGCCAACCTTATATTATAGGTAGTCCCAGATATATTGTAATTTCTCAAATTGAAACACATATTCAGAATATTCATCTTAGGTGTTCATAGATAATAAAGCCAGAAAATTTCACATAAGAAATTAGGTTAATAAAGTATCACTGTTAATTTTGGATAAGACAGTTATAAGATCATGATTTGCATTTGATTTTTTTTCTTACGTAAAGGAGTAACAGATGTGATTCTAGAAATAATTGGTTTTGTACAAGTTATTTTACATTCATGTAAACATTTGGAAAAATATATCTGTGCCATTTGATAAGTAAGAAATTGACAAAAGTAAGAAAATACCTTAAGGTCAATATGATTCATTAAAAATATTAAAGTAAAAATAATGTCATAAGAATATTGAAAAATATGGCAGAATAAAAAATTATTTAAACTAAAATTCTGGGATAATTTTGAGAAAAAATAAAATGTAATAGATTTATTACATATATGTTAATTTTAAAAATAAGCATTAAATAAAGTAGATAAAAAATTTGAGGACCTATAGATAATACAAACATCTAGGAAATAATGAGATTCTATGTATAAGTGGGTTTATTTATTTTTTATGAGAAATGGGAAATTTATTTTTTTATTGTTGTTCGAGTACAGTTTTGTCCATTTTCTCCCCACCACTCTCCCTGCTCCTCCCATCTCCACCCTCCTACCCTTGATCCTACCCCTTTTTGGCTTTCTCTGTATGTCCTTTATACAAGTTCCTTGATTACCCTTCCCCTGTTTCCCCCTGTTATCCTCTCCCCCTCTCCTCTGGTTACTGTCAGTTCTTTACATCTCTGGTTATATTTTGCTTGCTTCTTTGGAATATTATGTATAGATGTACAGTATGTGTTTCTGAGAATATTGATTTGCTTGCTTGCCAAATATCTATTGTTAAAGATTATTATCTTACAATTCTTTGAAATTTTTATTTTATTTCACAAATCTAGATAATTTTGAATAATGGGTAAAAATCATTGATGACAAATTAAAATAGATGTGGGAAGATTGTTCAGGCATTGGCTCAATACTCCAGATTCTCATGAATAAGACATTTTTCTTTCTAAAGGCTAGAACTTACTATTTAGCTAAAAGATTGGGAAGATTGTTGAGGTTAAGCATATTTTCCAAGCAGCTCAAGCAGACAGTCCATTCAGAGGCTATCTGATTTAATTATACTCTAAAGACTAAATGAAAGGTCTGATTAATTAAACTGAGAAGAAAGTGCTAAAGTAATTCTTTCCTGTAGGTGCACACTCTTTAGAAAACTTCAGAATATTTTTTTAAGTTGCAAATCATTTACATGGCAAATTCAATAGCACAATGTAGTTAGAAATAGAAATAATCATAATAATGCAACCATAATGATACTTTGAAATAGTAAAAATGATCTTCTAACAATTTTGAAGGTTATAAGAAGGACATTTTTTCCCTTTCTACTAGAACTGTTTGTGTAATCTATGGGTACTCAGGTTTTTCATCCACTTTATTTAATGCTTAATTTTAAAATTAACATATATGTAATAAATCTATTACATCTTACCAAATATATTCTTCCAAAATTTTAGTGGCAGTTCTGCAATCATAAAAAACAATACAATATTATTTTTTCAATAAAGTGAGATCATCCATCTTATACTACAGCTGCTACAGCTCAAGAATGCCTTCCCAAATGAAGTTCTCCTAGAATACCTCATTTGGCATTATGAGTTTCCCTGTTCTGTAATCTCACATTTAAATGATTATAAAATTTGAAGATCAAAACTATGAACTTTAAAATGGCAAATTCATAATTATCAACAATTGAATCTAAAAAACCAAACTAAGCAAACAAGCAAAACAGAAATAGAATCATAAATATGGAGATCATTTGCAGGGTTTAGTTGGGAGGGGAGCGGGAGGGAATGGGAGAAAAGATGCAGAGATTAAGAAGTACAGAATCGTAAGTACAATATAGATGGGGATTTTAAGAGCAGTATACGAAATGGGGTAGCCAAAGAACTTACATGTAGGACTCACGGACTTGCACTAAGGTCGGGGGATTACTAGAGGGAATGGTGAGTACTGGGCAGAGGGTTCAAAGAGGGAAAAGTTGGGACAACTGTAATCATATAATCAATAAAATATATTAAAAATACTTTATTTGGATTATCTCAAAAAATAAATGTTCATAAACTTGTGTATTTTAATGAAATATAAAACGATTCCTCTATAAGACTGTGAAACTTTAATGAAAAGCATTTTGTCTTGTTAAAACAATGAGTGCTAAATAAAATGTGTATCAACTAGACAGTACATTACAAATACATTAGATTGATATTTAATTGAATAAAAATATGTAATGTATCTCATTTAATTCCCACTAAGCTCATGTAAAATAGACTGAATTTGTTACCATTTTACAGGTAAAGATTCTGACACAACACTTAAGTGTACATTATTTCACTGTTTGGTGTGATTGCATAGGTGCCAGTAAAAAATTACTTCCCTATTATACATAGAGTTAACTATATATATAATGTATAGTTATATATGTGTATAAATATATGCACACACATGCACAAACTCATACATTCTTAGGTGTATTTAAGAACTTCTGGTTGCTTTCAGAGTATAAAAAATGTCTGATCGATTTAAGTTTGTTAGTTTCTTAATGCTGCTTTAACAAACTATTAAAAACCTAGTAGCTTAGATTCCTTGGCTCATGGCCACATCATTCTGGCCTTTACTTCCTTCTTCACATCTTCTATTACTCCAATACCTATAGTATAAGGACCCCTGTGTAATTGGGACCATTGAATTGTCCTCAGCAAGATAATCCAGGATACATTTCCAATATATAGATGATTAATGATGAAAGGTAGCATTTTAACTGGTCTTGAAATAAAGGCATAGGTCACTTTGTAGGGGCCATTATTGTGCTGACCACATCAAAAACAAAAGAAAAAAGAAACCTTTCTAGTAATAAATATATTTGTCAGTATAAAGTCAGTATAATAAGCAAAACCTTAATGTGATCCCAAAGTCATTTCTCACCCAATTTATCACTGTTTTGGAAAGCAGCAGAAAACTTTTTTTTCTTTGCTATTTATTTATTCATTATTGATTTATTTTGCTTTACTCTGAAAACTTGCTAGATTTTTCATTGCTCTCAGACCAGAACAGGAAAAAATAGGTAATGATAATGGATTGGAATATTCTCTTTGACATTCACTTTCATGACCTGCTTCTGACTTTCTGGCTTGGTGGGTGTTCAAAGTAGTTCCTTCTCTTGGAACACTTTTGTGGGTGTCTCTGAGATTTTATTGCTGAGAGCCTGTAGTTGATATTTGAATATGTGCAATGCAATTTCTTTGGATGACTTCTTCTGAGTTCTTCCTCAATTGTTTTCATTCTTGTTGTCTGTCAGTATTTGATCTAATCATACTGGACCTCTACATAGTCCTCTTGAACACAATTTATAATATGTACAGTCACTTCCTAATGCAGTTCATTCCCTGTAATGCCTCCTCATTTGGGTATCCAAAATCCTTTATCTTCAGATTCTTAAACCCTGTGTTAATCATCAGTCAAAGAGTTCAACTTCCCCAGCAACCTTTTCAGCTCTTCTCACTTAACAAGAGTTGAGGGAGAAATTTTTTTCCTTTCTACCAGGAAAAAACAATTGAGTCCCACTGACATAACAACCAACACAACCGAAACACAAATAAAATAAGATATAATAAGAAACAGAGCAAAGAGCATAGTAACATACCTAACTTAAAAGTAATTAGAGTCCCAGATGGAAGGAAAGGAACGAGTGAAAATGAGGCAGAATCTTTCCTTTTTTTTTTTTAGCAAACAGATGAAAATCTTTCAAAACTAATAAACATTTTCATGTTTAAGGAAGTATGGAAACTAATCAATAGAACGAGCAAACAAGTTAAATGTAACCAGAGACACTGAAGTGAAGAGCAAGTCGACAGTGAAGAGAGTATGGGGGGAGGGGAAGATGGAGGATGGGGGAGTGGGGTCGAGGATGGGGTGAAGGGCGAGTGGTGGGGGGGAAATGGACAAAATTGTACTTGAACAACAATAAAAAGAAATTTAAAAAACAGGAAAGTATGTATACAAAAGATAGAAAAAATTTGAAAAATCACGGGTATCACAGTCAATCTGCTAAAACCCAGAAACAATGAGAAAATTTATAAACTAAACCAAGGAGAAATATAAATTATATTCAAAGAAGCAATAAAAAGGCTAATGATTAAATTCTCAGGACAGAATTTAGCCAAAGAAACTTTAATGGTTGAAAGAATATAATTATTAATTTAAAATTCTATATGCAATAAATATACTAAATAATGTAAAATAAAGTTGTTTTCAGAAAAATATATCTATACAGTCTATGTAGTTCCAGTCAAGCATAGAACAGATTATTTTGTGAATATTAAAAAACTGTTCTAAATATTAACTAGAAACTTAAAGATCCAAGAATATCTAAGAATATTGAAGATAAAAGTATAATTGAAGACTTAAAAAAAGCAAATATGAAGGTTCATTCTTAAATATATAAATTTAAAAAATGTAGTACTGCTGCAAGAAAAGACATAGTCCAATCAAACCGAGTGAGGAATTCATAAAGATACCACAAATATATGATTGCCTATTTCATGACAATTTCTCCACCATAGATAATGTGGAAAGGAGGGTACTTTCAGTAACTCGTGCTATATAAATTAAATGTCTACATAGAAAACAATGACTCTTGATTCCTATTTCACATGAGACACAAAGTCAATGAGAGCAGTGTTTAGAACCAAATTTGAAAGTAAAAACAAAAAAAGCTACTAGAAGAAGTCAAATAAATACTTTCTTAACTGTCTACAGGCAAAGATCCCTTAAACATAGTATAAAAAATAATAACGATAAAAAATTAATCAGACTACATTAAAAAAGAATACATGTTCAAAAATACATTACTCAAAAGTTTAGAGTGCAAGTTATAAATTTGGAAAATATTTATAATACCCATATGTGATAGTGTACATATACATTTATGTACAGGTATATATATATATATGGCATGAATATGGAGTTTCTAATGAATATGGAATATATAATGAAATCCTTTAAGTAAGATTAATTTTAAAAATGTCATATACAAGGGTGGGCAAAAGATTTTAAAAGATATTCCATCAAAAAGAATTTATTTAAAGTTGCTCAACATCATTATTCATCAAGGAAATTCAATAAAATCAAAATACAGTATGAACATACAACAGGTTAGCTAAAATGAAACATGGAAGTAATATAAGGGTTAGTGAGAATATGAAACGATTAGATCTATCAGGCACTGCTGGTGAGAGCACAAACTGCTCTACCGTCTTATAAAGCTCTTCAGCAGTATCTACTAAAGTGAATGAACATCCATTATGACCCAATATTATTTCAGGATGTATATATACAGAAATTCATACAAAAAGTCCTATAAAAAATGCTTATCACAGTATTGTTTATAGTAGCACCAAATTGGAAACAACTGAAATATTTATCACCAGTAAGACAGATACATAAATTGTGGGATATTCATATAATCAAAGTTATACTGTAACAAAAAAAAAATCTGCAACTGTGTGGAGTGATAGGTTGACTCTCACACTAAAAAATGTTACACAGGCCCTGGCCAGCGCGGCTTAGTGATTTGAGTGCCTAGTTGCCAGCCAGAGTGTCACCAGTTCAATTCCCAGTCAGGGCAAATGCTTGGGTTGCAGGTTAGATCCCTGGTAGGGGAGTGTGAGAGGCAAGCAAACATTCATGTTTCTCTCCTTCTTTCTCCCTCCCTTCCCCTTTGTCTAAAAACAAATACATTTAAAAAAAATTTTTTTTAATTTACACAGAAGTAGTTAGGCATAAAAAAATACATACTGTGTGTTCTATTTATGTAATATTCTGGAAAAGCAAATAATATGGTAGCAATAGAAGTCACAAAAATATCAACTCTTGGGAATGTGGAAAGACTAGAAGGGAACACAAGGGTACTTCTGTGGTTTTTCTTCATCTATGTGCTAGTAAAATTGATCTGTAAACTTTATTATTTGCATATATTTCTATTTATAGTTATCATTCAATCAAAAATATACATCAAACATTTTAGTCACTATGCAATTTATAATCTCAACTTCCTCTTTGAATTTTTTTTGCCTGTCCTCACCCTTCTGATTCTATGATCAGAGGACTTTCCCACAGAATCAATACTAGTGTTTTCTCATCAGGAGCCTTACATCTACCTAGTGCTTGTTTCTGCAGATAATTTTTTTTATGAAGGAGAAGGTATATCAGTAGGTTCAAGAAGTTGTGTGCATTTTTTTTTTAATGAAGAGAGAGTTAAACATTGTTTAGAGTAGCATTGATTAGATCTATGGTTAACTGGGATGTTTCAAACTTATGAATAGTAAGCATTATGGATTAGAGGAGAAAGTCAGTGCCGAGATTTTTGAAATTTGATGAAAGCTCACTGTCATTGGAATGCTGTTATCAGAGATATAGACATGGAGAGAATAAAGTTTTATGGTATTTCCAGGAAAAAAAATCATACAAGGGATGAAACACATCAAGACATTTCTAATATTCTAAGAGTAATATATGAAATACCCAAGAGAACTAGAGTCCTATTTTCATCCTTTGTTAATTACTTTTGTATATACAGTATTTCACTACATCTTCTTGCTTATCTCATACTAACATAGCTTCAGGTTCTGTCTCTCTTTGGTTAATGAAATATGAATAGAAGTGTATTATCTGAGCAGAAGTTGTAAGTGCCAGTGCTTACTTTATCACAGTATCTCTTTAAGGTAGTGGCTGCTCAGTCACTCTGGCTTTTAGGGTGAGGGCAGCAATTCAGTTGCAGGTCCCCAGCAAACTGAAAAAAATCCTAAAATTGCAAAAAACATCCTAGAATTTACAGGATGCCTGGCATTTGACAATCTCAGTACCACTGGGAAAAATGTGTACTTCTCTTTTGAGTCAGGCAAGCGGGATTTACTAAGCCCACCATGAGCAATAAGGTCAGCAATGCTGCGGTTCATCGCTGTGTGAAAGGAGATCCCCTTCAAATATGCGGGAGAGTTGTCAGACATTGGTAGTGGTAAATTTATCATACTTCTCCCCCATCATATTCCATCTGTAAGCCAGAAATTTAAGTAGCAAAACTTAACTAAACTCCAAATTGAATACAAAGCACTATCGTGGGAGGTTTGTGTTTAGTTTTAGTTTTGTTTTGGTTGCCTTAAAATTCATGGGTCAGTTCTACGCCAAAGTTACCCAACTCCTTTCCTTACTCTCCATTTTGTCTCTGTCTCAAGATAAACTACCCAAGGTTGGAATGGAAATGAGGAAGTAATTCCTGGTGCTTTGTAAATAGTTCAAATTTCCCAGCTCTATCTCTCCTAGAGAACAAGAAAAGCCAATGGTATAATTCAGTCTGAGTCAAAAGTCTGAAAAACTAGGGGTGACTGTTTTTAAGTCCCACAGTCTATAAAGATCTGAGAAGAAGGAGCTCTAATATTCAAGGGCAGGAGAAGATGGGTGTCCCAGTTCAAGCAAAATGACAGAGAATTTGCCCTTCTCTGTGAATTTGCCCTGTGAATTTTTGTTCTTTTTAACTCCTCAGATTAAATGATGCCATCCATGTTGGTAAGGACAAATCTCTTCTGTCTACTATTTCAAATTTTAATCTTTTCTGGAATCACCCTCACAGACACAACAGGAAATCACATTTTACTAGCTATCTGGGCATCCCTTAGCCCCACCACATATAAAATCAATAGCCACAATCCTTAAATGTGTGTGTTTTTTTTAAATTTGTTTAAACCCAAGCTAAGACTGGTAGATTCTATCTATTGCAAGAAATAAAAGGGGAGGGAGAGGGGACAGAAGTCTTTATTTCATGGAGAGTAAAGCTAACTAGGCTAAAGTGGAAAAAAATTTAACAGTCATAACCCAAAATCTAAAAATTATTTTTAAAAATTGATATTAAATACATTGGTCTTGGAAGTAGTTTAGATAGAAAAAAAAAACTACACACACACACACACACACACACAATATAATGTATTTCATTATAGTTCCTAAAAATCACATCCCTCCTCCCTACGCTGAAAACTCCTTTCTTCTTCAATCTGCCCCATTAACTGGGTATCTCAGCTTTCTAAACCAGCCCACTTTCCATCACACTGAAGAAAACAAAAATATCAATCTAGAAATTTTAAGTGTTTTAGTTATAAAAATATATTTTAGATAAGAGCAAAAATGTGTCTTAGAGATTATCTAAGTAAATATGGCTCTTTACAGATGAAAAAAGAGAGATACAGGGTGTTTAAGTGAATTCACTGAGGTCACATATCTCACTATTACAATCCAAAGTGAAAGGCCAAATCTATTCATTTCCTACGTGGTTTTCTTTGAATTATAACATAGCTGAAAATCATCTGTTATAGATGATTTTAATATTTAAATTAAAATAATAAAGTTTTTACTGAAATTTATAGCATTATAATGAAAGAATTCTTAAAGATACTCATATCCATAGCAAAATGTCATATAACATCTATTAATTTACTCAACATTTGTAATATGTCTGTGATGTGCTATTCATAATCTTAATTTAAAGAAAACAATAGCAATATAGAAAGATACACACACATATCAAACAGTTCTATAGTAATGGCTTTCCCAGAGTATTATGAAAACATGGAGGCATGAATATTAATCTTATTGGGAGAACCTATTGGAGATGATGTTTAAGTCTTAAAGGCTGAAAAGGAGTCATCCAGATTGAGGCATGGGTAATGTATAATGAATGGAAAATGCACGTAGAAAGATCTGAGGTAAAAGAAAGGAAGAGTCTACAAGTAGTTTGTTCTTTGTAAAGATAAGAGGAGCAGTTTTTAAAAACCCAGTAGAAAGGGTGTAAGCTTTGATCCTGAAGGGAAAATTGAGACATGATAGAACTTTGCATAGGACAGTGGTAAAGTTCAGAAAGAACATTTAAATGCTGTCTCTGCCTATTGAGGCTGCTATAATAAAATACTGTAGACTATCTGGCACATTAACAACAGAAATGTATTTCTCAGAATTTTGGAGACTGGGAAGTACAAGATCAAGGTACTGACAGATTTAGCATCTGGTGAGAACCCGCTTTCTAATTCACAGAAGGCATCTTCTTGCTTTGTCCTCACATGACCAAATGAGTAAGGAATCTCTTTGGGGTTTTTTTTATGAGGGCACTAATCTCATTCAGGAGGGCTCTATTCTCATGAACTGATCACTTACTAAAGATGCTATCTCCAAATACCATCACCTTGAAGGTTAGAATTTCAACATATACATTTAGGGGGACACAAACATTCAGACCTTAGCAGCTACCAGTAAAGAATACGGATTGAAAACCAGACAACTCTAGAAAAGTTAACAGTAGAAATCTTATATATACAGTGACGCTGAAGAAAAATAAGAAAAAGACTGAACTCTAAAGTTATCATAGGAAAGGAATGGAGAGTGAAACTGTGAATGAACATTGAGAGGATTTGCTACTCTCCTAGCACCCTAGTAAGAGAGAGAGAGAAGCCCAGGTGATCCTTGCATTTCTTGCTTCATTAATTCAGAAAATGTTGGAACCACCCTCCGTGATGGGCAACAGAAACAAATGACAAAGTGACAGAGACAGAGGAGATGGATATCTCCCAGATAGAAATGTTAAGCTCCTTCTTTACATTTTCTTCCATTAGCTAAATTTGCAAAATGAGTCTATGTTAATTTTTAATGACAAAAGATAATCTTCATATTTGAGATTACTTTGAGATAACTAAATTGAGAGCATATGATTTTTAAAATAGGAAAATTAACTTGAAAGTTTGAGATGAATTTGAGACATTAGAATGAAGAATAGCATCACATAGCATGTCCACCTTCAGGAGAAGTTCAAACTAGAGATTGAGTTTTAGGCATCAGGCTACAGGTGATGAATGAAGCTTTGTGTAGATGTTATCATTCATTCATGGATGTATTTCTCTCTATCCCATTAATATTTTGTGCCACACATTGTTTTTCAGGTCCTGTGGTATATAGTAAAGAAGGCACAAGAAATTGAGAACTTAAAATAAGAAACAAAAATAAATGAACATGATATGCAAAGGTGAACTGGTCTCTGAACACCAAATAGAGAAAAATAACTGAAATAGATTCAGAAGAGAGACTAAAGTCATAAGCATGAAAACTAAGAAAAAATTATACCTTATAAAAACAAGAAAATATCAAATCAAATAATACTTTTATCTGGTTCAGTAGTAAACAATAAAACTTGTTGTTCTTTATTGTTCTAAGTCAGTGATGTTCACTGTGGTATTTGTATTGGATGTGGAACTATTTCCTTAACAATAACTTAAATGGGAATGTAGGGAACTGACATGACAGTGGGAACCCTTTCCAAGAGCAAACCCCCTACCCTCCACAATCATTCCATTGTCCTGCATTCCATTAGACGGTCTGGAGAAGGCTTGAAGAACCACCAGAAAAATCACTATTCAAACATCATGTGTTGGATAATGCAAATTAATACTCAATGTGTAATTAATAAAATGGCAAGATTAAAATAGATAAGAAGTTGCTGAGTACTGGCAAGGGCCTGGAACTTATAACACAGTTAAGTAGTATAAATCAGGGTAACTACTTTAGGACAACTATTTGACAATATTTACTGAAGTTGTATCCATTCATGAAATGGCCATCAATTCCTCCTTCAGTATAAACCCATGAGAAATTTTTCAATATGTTTATTTGGAAAAAAAAAGTCTTTCTAGATGTAATTAAGTTAAAGATCTCAGATAAATTCATCCCAGACTTAAGTTGACCCCTAAATACAGTAACATCTGTCTATATATGGGAAAGATGAAGAACATCTGAGACACAGAGACACACAGAAGAGAAATTCATATGAAGATGGGCATATATATCGGTCCTATGCAACCACAAACTGATAACTTCCTAGAGCTCCTATAAACGAGGAGTCAAAGTATTCTGACCTATAGCCTCTATTGGGAGCACACCACAACTATAATTTGTTCAGACTTCTAGCCCCCAGTTTGTGAGAATTTAAATTGCTGCTGTTTTAAAGCCCCTGCATTTGTGTTAATTTATTATAGCAGCCCTAGGAAACTAATACAATGAGTAAAGGGGATATGGCTTCCCATTCAGAGCAAATGTTGGTGGCCACGTTGAGGGCATGATTTTGGACAAGACTTCAAAGTCAGTCACAGAATTAATTATACTTAGATTTTTGAAGCTCAAACTGTGTATAACTTTAAATGTGGGAGATGACTATAAAATCAGTTATCTCTCTGGAATCAATTTAACATACATTAACATGTGCAGGGCAAATATGAGTTGAATAATGAGGAGCCATTCCGCACTGAAAAAAATCTACACGACTCTCTAAAACAATCATTCAATTAACATGGTACAGTCACTAAGATCATGGTTCCTCAAAAAATTAAAAATTGAACTGCTTTATGACCCAGCAGTTCCACTGCTGGGAATATACTCTAAGAATCCTGAAACATCAACTCAGAATAACTTATGCACCCCTATGTTCACAGCAATGATATTTACAGTGGCTAAGTGTTGGAAACAGCCCAAGTTCCCATCAGTACATGAGTGGATTAAAAAACTTTGGTACATTTACACAATGGAATACTATGCAGCAGAAGGAAAGAAAGAAGTCCTACCTTTTACCACAGCATGCATGAAACTGATGACTATTATGTTAAGTGAAATTAGCCAGTCATCAAAAGATAAATACCATATAACCTCAGTTATAACTGGAACCTAATGAACAAAATAAACTGATGACAAAAATAGAACCAAAAACATGGAAACATGGAACAGAGTGATAGCTGTAGGAGGGGTGGAGGGAGCGGGGAATGGTGAAGGAAGAGGAAGGAACTAGTCAAAGGACATGTATGAATGATGCATGGACATGGACAAGGGAGAAGGGATTGATTGTGGGCTGGGTGGAGGTGGGCAAAAGGGAAAAACTGTCACAACTGTAATAGAATAAACACACAAAAAAATAAAAGATCATTGACTTTATATAGCGAATGGTCTGATTTCGAGTCCAAGTCCCCCATTTATTCCTATGTGATACAAGCATGCTGCTCTGTGTCTGTCTTCTCATCTGTGATATAGGAGTGATCATAAGGTCATTGTGGTGTTTAAATGAGTTAGAATACTACTAAAACAACACCTAACAAACTGCAATTGTTAGCTGTTATTTTACAAGGAAGAGAAATTTCTCAATAAGTTGTAGCAATTGGTAACTATCTAGGTAATCACCTGAAGGCATAATCAGATCCTTCTGATGGCTTGGTTAGAGAAAGGACAGCTTTTTATTTTTTTATTATTTTTTTTAATAACCCTGACTCCACACATCTATACATAGATCTAGATATTTCTATAATTAGGGGGGGGGAATGTGGCCTGAGGCAAAAGGCAAAGTTTTCACTTTGGGATAAATCAGAATTATTCGCATGATATTTTATAAAATAGACACAAGAGATTTCAATTTTTTTTTTTTAATTGAACTCAGCACCTCCTTGTGCTGCAGCTTCTTCCACCATGTCAGCAATGATATTAATACCTCATAAGAAAAGATGGAGAATTGAGTGGAGTGTTAAAGAAAATTCTCCCACGGGCTAGTTGTAAGTGAAGTATTTCTGAAGCTAGATTATCTCTTCTAATTTTGGCATGTTCATTTCTGTGGACTGCACAGGGCTCTGAGGAAAACTGAAGAGGGAATGATTAACGCATCTTTGGTAATTGTTCTAAGCCAGGCAGATGTAATCTGCTTATCTACACTGTCGGCTGCTCTCTCCCGCCAGGTCTCAGTGGTGTCCCAACAGGGCACGGCTCTGTCATACAGACAACCTGCGGTTGACTAGCTTCTGGACTGCAAGTTCTGGCTGTCTGCTGATCTTCAAGGATGCCAAGCTTCCTTAGAACTTTGTTAAAGGCCATGGGCAGAGCTAAATAGTAGTATTGCCCATCCATCCTTTATAATTGTTCCACGATTCTTTAATGTGGCCTTTATGTCTTTCTTTTCCCACTGTAGAAATTCATTGCATTCTAAACAACCCTCTAGCAAACTATCAGAATTATGTTTGACAGATTCTTAACCTTTTTGAAATAAAGATCTGTGTTCCCCTTCATTTCAGTTGACATAGCCTCTGTCTTTAGGTGGAGATTTTAAATAGGCTTCTTAAGTATTTGCATATGAGGTAGAGAAATATAGGATGATTTTCCGGTCTGTCCCATTGTTTGTCTGCCAATCTGTCAAATCGCTTGAGAATGTAGCAGAGGAAATTATTCTCACTCTAAGGAAAATGGGTTTGACTGTCAAATTAATTATCCAGATACAAACTTTTTACTTACATGGTTTTGGGGGACCAATTAATTAATTATGCTCACTTTATTTTACAACGTGACAAGAGAAAAAGAAGGATTAGAAAACAATCACCGATAAAATTAAGCATACCACATTCTTTGTTTATTTTGAACAGAGGTCACATGCTAGGATGGTCATTATTAGATTTCCTGTGACAAGATATTGATGATGATTTGTTTATAAATAAATCGTCAGTAATTATATGAAGGCTAATCAATTGAATATTCTGGTGTATAATTTTATATACCATTATCATCATACTGCTTATTGCCTATTTTACTATGTAGTGCAGTCAACTATGATTCAGATGAAGAAAATAATACAATTAGAATATTTAGTTCACCAAAAAACTTTCATCATGAATAATCATCACATTCTAAAAATAAAAACAATAAGAATAATTTCTAATATAACTGTTAAAAAGTTATATGTATGAATTTTATATATTAAAAACTTTGTAAACTGTATTTTACATAGTCTATATGCATATTATATGTATGAATAAGTTTATTCTTTATGTTTTTCATTTAATATATTGTATTTTCCACTACCGTTTAACCTTTATACTCCTCTCCCCCTACAATCTGTCACCTTCAAAATATGCCATGGAGGTTTCCCATCAGACATCACAGTGATCAAATTAGCAGTATCATATGGAGGGAAATCAGTGAACTTTGGGTTCAGACAGTTATAAATTGAATGTCATCTCCTCTGCTTAGTTGCTCTGTGACTTGGTATAAGATATACAGCCTCATGTAGCCACAGCTTTCTAACTTACTGAAAGGTGATGTGACTAATATGTACCTGTAGAATTATATATGATAATGAATTGTAAAATATGTACAGAGCCTACTCCACAGGTGCTTGATGAATAAGTTCACCCTTGTTAGAATTAAGTACTTAATCTTGTCCAACGTAAAATGGTGTTCGTCCTTTTTCAATGATCATATGTACTTTTATAACTTTATACAACTATGTTATAAAATATTCATAGTATACATTATAATTTATTTGTATTAGAAAATAACTAATTTGAGATATTTTAAGTATAAAAAAGTATAATTTCACTTATTTCCTGTCTGTATTATTCCCCAAGAGGAATATCAACCACAAAAACCTCAGTTAATTACTAAATCACTCTCAAATAGTTTCAAATATAATGATGGTGTAGGGAAGAAATGGATGTGCTTTTAAAGGGCTAACTCACTCCAGTAATTTAGTTGAGACGATGGGAAAAAAATATGATGAACAAATGATTAAAATGGTGGATTTCCTCTTCACAAATGTAATTTATTGTTTCTCTATATTTGTATTCAATGTGTTCCTTCTACCTTTTCACTTTTAAAAACTCTAGACTAACCACAGTTTAAACTCTCCATCTGTTCTTTTCCTCACAGGGTGAAGCTGTCCTTCCCCCAGCATGAACGTGTTGGACCATAAGTTGCTCTGTTTTTCTTCTACTGTGAAGTTAAGCCCCTACTGTCTCATGGAAAATTGTGTCACTAGGAGACCAAAGATGAGACATAACTGTTTTGTGTAGTGAATACATAGAAATGAGAATAAAAGTAGAAGGAGAGAGAAAAGTAAAAATAAATAGTGTATTTTAGAATAACTTTTGTGCAATTTGTCCATGAAGTTTTCCATAGGAAGAGTATCTTATGAAGGCTTGTTTTGCAAGCCAAATAATTATATACATAAAATATGTTTTTGTGCCTTTTAATATAGTAAATAAAACTATCAAAATATTTTTGTCTTTCAGTTTTGTTTATAATTCTTTTTAATTGAATTTATTGGGATGATATTGGTTAATAAATTATATAGTGTTCCATCAGGGGGTATTGACTAGCTACCTTCAGTTATTTTTAGACTAAACAGAATATATTGAATTAAAGCAGACAGAGATTTTTTTAAATATATTTTGAATGCTAGTGTTTGAGTGAAAAATAAGAGGTTTTTTGCTTATTTGTTTTAGGAGTATATGGATATTTTAGAAAATATTCTAAACAAGGTTTTGAACTAACACAAAATTTAAAGGTTAATTATGATGTTCAATTTCACTTATCAATTTATGTGTTTCCTCCTTCCTGAATATATAGCTCCTGCTCCTACTGCTCTTATATTTATCAGACACAATTAAGTAACTTTTTGGCTCATTATCCTGAGGACCAGAGAGAGAGATAATGAGAAGGTTAAAAAGGACGACAAAATGAGTATCAGAAGTAAATTATTCAACTGTCAGCAATGAATAAAATCATGTTGGACAATGTTTCCTCAGGAAGTTTGTAAAGGGAGCAAGTGCATGAAGAATGTTTAATTATCGCCCATCTTTGCCCAGCTACTCCTGGGTATCATTTATTACAGTGCTTTTGTTGCTGCTCAAAGCAAATGTCGGGGCTGGACAGCGTGATAGCATTGAATTTGATAGAAGAAAAGGAAATAATTTTTCACATGCAGTTAGATTTTGCCAAATCATTGTTCAAAACTCATAGCATCGTATATTCAAAACACAATTAAGACTTTCCAGGTTTTATTTCTGCTTTAAATTTATTTAATGACATATTACGGTAGCATTATTTCTTTTATAATTAAGTGTATTGGGTGATATTGATTAATAAAGTTATTTTTCATTTTATTTTTATAATGCTGATCTTGACCCACCACTAGGTCACCTCGAATTTGAAGAAAATTTTGACAAGGAGTTGTGTAACCTCTCCAGTGTCCTGAGGAAATTAACCAATTATAAACTGCCAAAACTTGTGCCCAGTGTGTACAGTATCCTTGATGTCTAAGTGAATATTCTACCCTGCCCCTTCCTTAACAATTTACAGGGGAAATAAAACCTATATTTAATTTCTCTTGTTTACATTTGTATCACTTCTCCACAGATTCACCATATGTACTCAGGCTTTCACCTTCTCTTACTCTGTAAAAAGATTTTCTCTTTTGTCTTAGCAACATTTTTCCTGGGTACTTAAGGAGAGTTCTACCTTAATATGAGAGGAGCATTTACTGCCCATTATTAAGAAACTATGGTATTGATCCAAGCCATTGCTACTTCTCCATTGAGAGAAGGAACAGACTTCTGACTGACCTCTGTGTTTGTGTGTGCCAATTGCTCATACTTTGTATAGAGGTCAGGCTGGTCTTTTTGAATTGTCAATTAGATCGTGTCATTCTCGATGTTCAAATCCACCCTTTGCACTTGCTAAGAACTTAAACCTACCACCAGTAACAACAAGGAAACGTGTTCTCATCATTCGGCTCTCGACCATCCTTCAAGCCTCATCTCATAATCCCCAACCTCACACTACTCTGCTCCAGCCACATGGGCCTTCATTTTGTTCTTAAAACAGAAAAAAGATTGTTCCTACCTTTGTACCTTTGCTCTAGATGCTTCCTCTGCATTGTTTAAGCCCCCATTGTGTGACTCTCTATAGTTTAAATGCCATATGTGTTTCTTCATTATTGCTTCAAATGATTTTAAACTTTAACCACAAGAATATTTTTTCACCATAACATAAGTGGAAATTCAATAACTTGTCATGAGAGAGGGAGACTTTTTCAAAACCATATACTTGCAATCACTGTATTATCCCATATTCCCTCTGATTGTCTGAACTGTACTTGTACAACGTCTACAAAAATGCCTTTTCAAACATCATATCATCATACATATTTTATTTTGTCTTATAATTTCACCACGTTTATGGTACATTCATACCATAACCTAATTTATTTTTTATTTAATTTTTGTAGTTGAGTCTTTGAAAGCACAGTTGAAACATGTATCAGTAATTCCTTGCAATTATTAATTCAACTGAGACCATGTTTCTTGTCTACTTAAATCCAGATTTCATTTGTTCTTACTCTACTCATGATGTTCTTTTCTTTGGTTATAATTTTAAAATATCCCCCAGGTCTCTCATCCTCAGAAAATGTTAGTTTAGGCAAGGATTGCATAATAACTGGAAAAGAAAATTCATTCACCCAAAACAAACTCTTTTTGTTGTTTAGGTTTCATACTGCAAAATAAATTATCTGCCAGTTTTTAATTGAATTAACTCTTTTCCTCCACTGCCAAGAAATGAATTCATAGTGCTACCATATCATTGACCTATGATTAAAACAAGCTTGCTCAAGTTGACAGAAGGATGGTTTTCAAGTGAATGGAGTTGACTTTGTGCCATTAGATATTTTCTGATCCTTTTCTTAGGATGATACTTAGTTTCATCACAAAGGATGTTAAATATTAATTTGACTTTCTTTTCTTCAGTTGTTACAGGTTCAGTCACTGAGAAATGTATTTTTCTCTCCAATACATATATAACCATTATACCCATAATAAAATAATCAAACAAAATTGTTAAGTCTGAGGATATACTTCCTAGTATAATTTTTCATCCTTCAAATATTTTATTGAAATGTCCACCTACATATATTTACCTCATTTCTCATATTATCTTGTATTTTGTTCTCTCTAAACTCCTTCATTTCCATTTTTACATGAAAACTATTCAGTAGTGCCTCAAAACCCCAGTGTTGCTAAATCCAAAAATCATATCTCAGTATTCATATTACTTTATCTTTCCAAAGCATTTGAGAATTTTGATCATCTTCTTTATTAAAATATGTGGTTTTCAGGACTCCACACATCCTGATTTTACTTCTATCACCTGGGCAACTACTTTTCAATAACTTTTGCTGGTCCCTCCTCATATTCTTAACCACTAAATATTGGAGTGTCTCAGGACTCTGTTCTTGAGTCTCTTCTTGATTCTAGCTATATTTAGTTTTTCATGGATCATTAAACAGATTTTAATATTTATGTATGATAATGATTTAAAAATTTGTATTTTAAACCAAGGCTTTTCACTTGAACTCTTCTTGGATGTCTAAGAGACAATTCAATATTAACAATACTGAGCCCAGAAATAAATGCTTAGCTCATAACAGGTGTTCAACAAATAGCTGCTGAATGAATAAATAACTCTTTATAATTTGCTTCTTAAAAATATTCCTGATCTGAATAAAGACCAAATCGATTCTTCTAGCTGCTCAGGCCAAAAAGCATAATGTTAGCATTGGTGTTTTCTCTTCTAGTCACATCTAATTTGTTAGCAAATAATCTTGAATCTACCCTCAAAATAGATCCAGAATCATACTGTTTGACACATATATGCAGTAAGAAATATTTTATCACTGAGATTAAATGACTTACAGAACTTGGATGGATATCATCTCATTAGAATTGCCCATCTAACAAGTAATAATTAATTTATCATGAATTATAGTGTTGCAACATTTTCAAGTTTAAGACAATGCGGTTTTGAACTAATATTTCTTTGCATAGCTAATATAACAAAAAACTGTAACACTAAAATAAAAACATTTTTAAAAACACAAGAAATCAGAACATTTACTTCATACCACCCATTTCTAAGGGAGAATTGTTTGTTGCTAGAAGACTTATTCTTACAAAATGGAAAAAGACCACACATATACACACAAGTAAAATGAACAGTTCAACAAATTTATATATATACATATATACACATATATATTTATATGATGTATTACTAAGTAGAAATTCCAGATAACAACACTACATTAGGTAAAAAAAAGTTTCAAATTGAATGAAGTCATTGAATTCTATGAAAAATTTATTCAAGAAAAAGTATATTTCATTTCAAATATGCTATACTATGTACCTGGACAATATTAAATGTAATAAAATAATTTACTTTTCTATCTATAAAAATAAAGCAATTATAAAAATGTGAGAAAATTAAAATAGTTAAAGGGGAAAAGTGTTAAATAATAAAGCTAACTAAAATGTGATAAAGTTTTGAATGAGAAAAAGAAATCTATTTAACCTTGTGACTTGGATCATTTACTTTTAATCTACATAGAAATAGTGCCAAACATTGAATTTCTTTTCTACTAGTCCATACTATTTTCTCCTTCCTGTAAAATATTATAAATCTTGCTATTGATTTTCAATTTTTAGAAACAACCTATAAACTTGAATAATTAAAATTATAGATCAGATTGTTAGTATTTCAACAAACACATTTAAAAATAATGATAATTTTACTACAAAGTTACTATAAAGATGATAATTTCCTCATCATACACACTAGATGAATACTGTGTTCTTACTGTTTTCTATGATGGCTTATGTAACAAGATTACATTGTTAAATATGATTATTTTAAAAGCAGCAAAGTAAGAAATATCTAATAATAACACATATTTTACATTTAATTTTAATTATTTTATAATTCTATAATTGAAAATTGTATCATACTATTTCTAGAATGGTATTCAACAATATGTTAATAGTGGTTACCATCAGATGATGGAATTACAAAAAGTTTTTTTTATTTTTATTAAAAATCTCTAATTAGATTTTTTCATTAGACAGTTTTATTTTTGAAATCAATAATTTAGTAAGGTTATTTTGAAAATTAAATGTAAACATATTTTTTCCTCATTTTTATGTCAGTTCTACAAAGAAAAATATTTTGAAAATTGAACAAATAAGCTCAAAATAGCAACTTTTTTTCCTTCCCTATTTATGTACTTTCTCCTGTAACAGAAAGTCTTGTAATGAGGTAACTGATAATTCTTCCAATTTTGTGCATGTACCTCACCGCTTACATCAAGAGCGTAAGTCTGAGCTATACTTATACTCAACAAAATAAAGCTAAGGTGATGTTTTGGGATGTCTGTGTCCAGGCTTTAAGAGAACTGTCAGCTTCTACCCCTCTGCCTTGTAAGCTAAGCATCATGACAGGAGGAAGGCCATGCCAGGGCTGAGTTGTTAGAGGCCTCATGGAACTAGGTGGACACTCCAGCCTCAGCTGGAAACCCAGCTGATTTAATAGAACACTAACCTCACTCTACACAATGTGGAACAAAATAACATAAAGGCTAAACACCATGAAAATTGTCCATCATGAAAAATAGTCATTTGTTGTTGACTTAAGTAACTGAGTTTGGGCATGATTTTTTATGCAGGCATAGGTAACGAATGCACACACTCAAATGTATGCTCTGTTCAAATTATTACATTGGTTCCCTTCTCACTCACAATTAACTGAAACAATGAAAATATGAAGAAGTTTGTATTGTCTGGAATACCTTAGGTAATATGCTTTTTTAAAAAATTAGGGAATATGTTTCCTGACCTTTTGTAAAACATCTAATTAATAGAATTTCAATGTATTAACAAACAGCAGAGTAAAGAGTGGTGATCCAATACTAACTCAAGTTCAAGGAATTTGAAATAATCTAGCTGTTGCAAGAAAGGTGTATGCAATAGAATAGCATCTATAAACACTGATCGATTTTAATTCCTTCCTTTCCTATTAAGATCTCATTTAGAATTCGTCCAGACAGAAATCATTCTGAGAATTGCATTCAACATTCCAAGATACCAACTTAAGCAAAGCTTTTGCTATGTACCTTCAGGGCATGCACTATTAGGGGAGAGTGGAGGACCGTTTTGATTTTGTAATGGCTTAAAGTCATTTGAAGATATATAATTTTTTCATCCAACTTCATACATAAAAAATTGAGTTGACCTAAGTTTAGCTCTTTGGAAAATTGCATTTTCAAATTTAACCTTGACCAACTCTAAATTCAAGTGATTTTTATCATCTTCACTTCATGCAAAATGTTTTGTCCCTTCGTTCTGCAGTCAAATTTCACCTTTTTTCTCTGAAAGTTTCAGGTGTTATTTAAGGAAAAAAGAAACATCTTAAGCAACTGCTCTGCTATCTAGAGATGTTTCCATATCATAACAAATTTTCAACATATTTCACTAATGAATTTTGAAGTTTAAAAATTGTGATTACAAAGTATTCATTGAAAATTCAAGTTTTCATTTGTATATGAAGGACAGTTACAAAGACATAGATGTCAGGAGGTATTGTACAGTCTGTGTTCAGTGCAGCCACAGTTCACAGGTAAAAAATAAATTAAAAGCATCAAACAACTATGACAAGAAAGAGCATGACAAATGAAAGTGATAAAAATGCACACTGATAGAGAGGAAGTTAAATAAATTATAACAACTTTATACCAATGATTTTAAGAATCTAAACAAATGACAGTCCACTTGAAAGGAATTTTTACCAAGTTTGTGTCAGCTAGGAAGAGGAAAATGTGAGTGAATATTCAATAACTATAAAGAAATTGAAAAAATAAATGACTTTATAAAAAAATATCTCAAAAGGCCCACAGAGTGTATAGGCATATGACAAATCTTGAAGTAAGTAAGATATAAATTCTATGTTACATAAAGATGTTTCGGAGGAGAAAGCAAAACAGAAAATCTGAAAACTCATGAGGTTCACGTGGTTCAAATAACTCAGAGTAAAACCAGAAGATTTATTAAGGGTGTGCAATCCTGCGCTGCTTTGTTTATATTCTTAAAAATAAAGGCTGCTTATATCTCATCAATATGATAGTGTTTAAATAAAATATGGTACATCCAAACTATGGAAACTATGACAAGATTTAACAAAATGATGAAGACCTATAAATAACATGAAATGATACTCAGACATATTTTTAAGGGATAAAAAAGTTTCATTTAGAATGAAAGCATTTGGATAAAGAAAAAGAATTATGAACATCTGTAATAATTGTATGTACATAAATTCACAGTAAGAAAACTGGAAGAAAAAAAGATAAGTGAAAAGAGTACAGGAGAAACATTGTTTCTTATTTTAATTGTTAAGTAATGGTTGATTATTTTATGTTGACAATATGGGGTGGGAAAAAGTAGGTTCACAGTTGTAAAACAAACGATACAATAATTAATAATTAATGTGAGAATAAATTGTTTCACATACTCACAACTGTAATCCTACTTTACCCACCTCTGTTTATTTACGGGCAACCTGTATATAAAAGTTATTGAAATTCAAAACAAAAGTACCAATTCTACATAGAACAATATTTATATCAAGTTGTCTCAACTGCAATATATTGGTTTATACTAATGAGTTTTGAAGCGTGTCACATAACATTGGTATTATTAAAGAACAATAATTTTGAATAATCTATTTTTTTAAATAACATAATAGTCTAGATTTCCTCTGTTGTAATGCCCCTCTTTCCTCACATGGATTCAGTTATTTGTTTTTAAGTATGAGAGAAACTGGTAGAATTATAGCTAACACTTCTGAGTGTTTCATGGTCTTGAATATGTAGGTGGAGTCTGAAATCATCAAAAGAGACTACACGAAAACAACTCAAAAATATTAGTGGGTTAAAATAATATAATAAATGTTATCTTTGTTCCTAAGTCATAGTAAGAATTTGATGATGGTTAGACAGAAGTTTCTGCTTGATTGCTCACTATGAAACAGGGACTGATGGAGAAATGACCATCTTGAATGTTGTTGATCTTCAGTTTGCAAGGAAAAGGGAGATGAAAGGATCCTGCAATAGCAGTTAAATACAGTAGCCTGGAAATGACATACCTTGGTTTGTCATTTGGTTCACAGCTTCTTGGGCACAACCACATCCAACCACAAAGAAGCCAGGAATTACACTTTTATTATTTGCCCAGAAGAAAAATTTTGGATATTTGTCAAATAAGAAAAACAGCTCTCTACTTGGATATTGTATATGAAAATTGGTAACTGCTAATCTGTGCAGTCCATAGATATTCAACCCAAATATTTGATGTGAATATTTATAGATATAGTATTCAACTTCATTAACATTTTATGGAATTAAGTATTATAGAATATAGAGATAAGCAGACTGAGAATTCTAACTCTGTCATATTAATTTTGTGAACTTGGACACTAGAACATCATAAATCAGTAACATTTTCTTTAAAGAGAGATAATTTTAAATAAAAAAATTACTTTTTCCTACATGAACTTAATGTGATGATCTTTCTGAGGCCCTAAAATAATACTTGTCCAAAATGGTGATTATAGTGGTGATAATGGTGCCATTATGTGTACTGGTTTTACAAATTTCTAATAGTCATATGTATTTTATATTTCTAAAATTCTTAGAAATATTTAAATTCAATAATTATCTTCATGTGTGTTAAAACACAAATTAGATTATCAGCTTTTTATGTGTAAAATAATTTAATCTCTGACTAACTTGCTCAAAGTCACTTACAGTGACTTCTTCAATGTCTCAGGTTAAAGAAACAGAAGAGCCTGGACTCAAAACCTGACCAACAAATCCTACTACAGGTTAAAAATGAAATAAAAAAGAAGAAAAGAAAAAGAAAAAAGAAAGGGAGCCTGTACAGAGCATATGTAGCTGAATCTTGAAAAGGGTTAAAAAACACATCGTCTTAATCAATATTGAATTGAATTCTGATTCTGTATCAGTAATGTTATGAAGCCTACCATTTTTTAAGACATGAAGAGTGAGGATTTAGCATTAACCTTGATTTACATATAAATCATATTGAAAATAACTAAAAATATCTTATTGAGAAAAGAGTATTCCTAACCTCATATTTTGCTTATTTCTTTGACTTTCCACATTATAAATGTACTCATGAGTATATCAATTCAACTGTAGTTGAATAGTTAATTGCATTTCCTCACAAATTGTTATTGATAGTGTTGTTTTTTTTTTTCCAATCTTATTCCTGGACTAGATTAACCTTACCAACAAATTGCCTACAGAAGTTGCTCTTTACTGTGATTTCTTTAGGCATAATGTTTCCCAGTGTGCCCACTCCCTGTCTCACTGGCTTCCAGAGATGCCCAGAGTACTTGTGACTTTTTTTTTCTTTAAGGACTAAATGTTCTTGGCATATCACTGTCAGTCTTATTTCGATCTCCTGTTACTGTTTCATTGGCATTTCATAATGAGAACATCTTATAAAAAAGAGACAGTACTCAAAGTTATATTCAGGATGTTGATTGAAAACCACCATTCCATGGCATTTCTACCCTGAGGCAAACATTCAATCTATTTTTGAACAGTTTCCATGTCCCTGCAGGTAGGTGAGTGGATTCCATTTCCATACATCATATAGTGAAACAGTAATAATTGTATATTTTAAATGGCTAGGAGTTTTGAAGCATACTTATTTAGAACACAGTAAGGAAGATTTACTGAAATAAAATATCCTGAAGACATTTGTTAAAAAAGTTATGATAAAATTCAAAACCATAGGATGTCTGTGTAGATTTGCAGTTCCATACAAATCTTGGTCATGGCAGTTTCAGTCCAATCAATACTAACAACCCATTTCAGGTAGAACATCCTTACCTCAAACTATGATACAGGTTCTGCTCTAGGATCCCATTTTATAGGGAAGGAAAATGAAACTTGTCAAGTTTAGGTCATTTCTCTAGAGTGTGGCAAATTGAAGTCAGGCAGTCTCTCTTTAGAGGCACTGGTAACCAATGCATCTATAGAGCATGTTGTTTCTCTCATTGCAAAAAATTTATAAGAAGCAAAATACTGTGACTTTGTCTTAGTTTGTTCTAAAGCTTCCTAACCAAGGCATATGGACATTTTGAACCAAACATTTTACTCCAGATAGGGGGGCTCTGTACTGTAGGATGTTTATAGTATCTCTGGTAACTACCTACTAGACATAGGTAGAACCAGCCCCTAGTTGTGACAACCAAAATTGTCTCCAGGCAAAATTATACACAGTTGAGAGTCATTGGTACCAGTTTAATAAAATCTACTATTCAATGTAATTAATTTCGAATAGGTTTTTTCTTTGAAGAAAATGTAGTATTGTTCCAGGATGTAATATAACAAAAAGTAACAAAATATTACATGTATAGTCTTTCTCTATCTATATAAGAAAAAATATAAAGGGTTATAAAAAAGAAACTGTGATTCATATTTATAATATACACAAGATAATTTATCAGTTTGTTGCTTTTTTTATTATAGATAGTGCTCATAGGTAACCAACTTTTTAACTTATTTTTATTACATGGATAACTTTTTCCCTGTGTTAAGAAATATCTGTAATTTTGTCAAATGGTTAGTGACCCAGAATCCCTTTGAGTTTTGCACATTTTGTGAAAACATATACCTAGAAAACAAAAAAGCATTCCTTGTGCTTCTATATGGTTTATTGAGTTAGATATAATCTTATAATTTTTCTGGCATATTAATTTTCAATGTCTAAAGAATTTGGTATTGTTTTTATTAATTCACAGTTAAAGTTTCTAATAAAACAACTAATTTAATAAAAATTTAACAGTGAAGAGCACTGTATACTAGACATAAATTTTGAACATCTTTTCTACCCTCTGCTACTTCTGACAAGTCAATGAGTTAACATATTGTTTTTATTCAGGTACTTTTTAATTTCCATTCAGAGGGAGTCATTTCAGTTCATTCTGCATATATGCAGATATATAAGTACTAAACATATACAAGAGTAAAAAATGCATCATTTAGAATTATTGTGGTAGGATTTAAATAAGCTGGAAACATGGGTTCAATAAGAATGAGAAAATAAAGATAGCAGCCTGAATTTAAACTCCAAACACTGTGTTTTCAGTTGCCAACCACTGAAACCTCTGTTAAATTGCTACACCTTTAGCTGGGCTGCTTAGAAGCCTGTCTCCTATACAGAAGGTTACAGGTTCAGCATTAGGTTCAGGCAGGTTACTCAGTATAGAGACAGCATATGCTCATTGTACACCCAGGTTTTAGATTTCCTTTTTTGGCTCTGCTCTTTGAGGTTTTTCCTCCCTCACTGTGCACAGGCTGTGGGAACTTCAAATTCGGTGCCCTGGTTACTCAGGACTGTAGGCCTGGAGGTTTCTTCCTAAATTTCACTGTTCATGATGTCAATTGGCACCATCCCCGTAGACAAGAGCCTGTAAAAAGAAAAACCAAAACACCTTGACAAACTCACCAGCACCTTCATTTGTTCCAGTTTCTATGGTTTTTGGTTGTTTTTCACAGACTTTAAGTAGTTTTTTGTTTCTGTGTTCTCGTTTTAAATTTTTTCAGTTCCTAGTTTGCAATGCAGGTGAGAGGTTTGTTTCCTGAAATTATTTCTTCCATGATCGAGAGCCAATCTATGAACACTTCAGGATTTTCAAGGTGAAGTACAAGCTCTAAATTTCAAGTTTTATAGTTTTTTTCAGTCTTGCTGATTTAAGAGCATATTTAACTCTCCTAAATATACCTACTTTTGGCTAATGGAATTGCATGCTTTACTGATCATAAGTTGTAGAGTGTATTTTATTTGAGCTAATTTACATAATTTGCTGATTAAACTACATATTTAATCCATTGACCTTTACACTTCTACTTATACAGGCATATAATCAAGGCATGTGCTTGCTGGATGACGTTTATATCTTATAAACTTATTTATCTCTTTTGACTTCTGAAATACTGGAGACAAAGACCATATGCTCTACACTAAGCAGGGGTCTAATACAGTCTTTCAAAAATGCATACTTTTGGTTAGGTTTCACTAATTCCTCTGTTCTTTTCCTTAAGTTCTATTGTATTAATTTGTCCTTTGTTCTATTTTTTCCTTTCCTGTTTTTACTGTCTTTATTTTGGTTTATGGTTGTCTCACTTTATGCCACATTCTGATCAATCATACCAGCTTATCCTTGATAAACTCCAAGATAAATGGGGATAAATCTTTTCCTTGAAATTTTAATGAAAACATGATCTTACATAGCAGGTTAGCTGAATTTGCTCACATTTTTTCCTCTGATTGAGAATCACCTTTAAATATATTTTTTATATTCAGTAAATATTCTTAAATTTAGTATTCACTCTAATGGGGAGGGAGGTAAGGAAAGAAACAATTATAATATGGCAAACTAGTTGTTATGATGGAAACATGTTACATACATTGTGGCTGCACACAGGAGGGACAATTAACCCATAGTTGCATAAGAAACATACATCAAAAATATGTCAAAAAACTGGATGTGGTCTACATGAACTGACTTTGAAAAATATCTGGTTGCCTTAATAAATGTAACTTTATTGACATGTTATTGATATAATATTTGATATTTGACATTTTCCACTGTGGGTTGCTCTCTTAAAAGGATACTGGTAACTAAGTGAAGCATAAACTGAAGTAATACTAAGAGTGTTAACCTATAGCACAAGAAATTAATTTTTTGCCCAATGCCAAGAACTAGGTACTGGCAGATTTAGACTTGGTTATTAGACTATATTATTAGACTTATATGTGATGAGACAAAAGGTGTGTTACTGGAAAACAAAAATTAAAAATAAGTTTTAAAATAGATGAAGTATTATTAGATGAAATAGCTCAAAGCAGAGAAAGGAAGGCCATTTACAAATGAGAGTTACAAAATTTCAAGTTGGCAAGCAATATTCAAACTAAGGACCTTTTATTGAATTATTATTAGTTAATATCAGTCTGCATGCTGTCAAGATTATTTTGAAAACCTATTTCTTAACTCTACAAGCTACCAATCCCTAGAAGAGTAAACTATTTGATACTTCTGGTGTACAGCTATTTTAAATAAGCTTATTTTAGAACAGTATTTGAAGATAGTAGAGATTGCCCCACGTACCTCACATCTAATTTCTACTGTTATTATTATTGAGTACAGTACATTTTACAATTAATGCACAACTAATGACACAGTATTATTAACTAAACTCTACTTTATTCATTTTTCTTAGTTTTTATGTAATATCTTTTTCTGTTCCAGGGTCCCACCCAGAATCGTATATTACATCTAGTCAACGAGTCTTAGGCTTCTGTAGCTGTGACAATTTCTCAGACTTTCCTTGTTTTTGATGACCATTATAATTTTGAAAAGTAATTGTTCTATCTTTTTATTTATTTATTTTATAGTCAACCGAGGATGTGAAGTCATTTCTCAATCTTTTTTAGAATGTCCCTCAATTGGGATTTGTCTGATGTATTTCTCATGATTTGACTGGGATCACATGCTTCAGGGAGGCAGAGCGCAGTGATAAACGTGTCATTACCCTCACATTAAATCAAGTGTACGTAATTCTATCAGCGTGACTTAGCACTCTTGATGCTGACCTCAGCAACCTGGCTGAAATAATGTTCGTAAGATTTTTCTACTGTAAAGTGACTCCTTTAATCCCCCTTTCAGTGTACTTTTAGGATGGCTATGTGTAGTTCACACTTAAACAGTGAACAGTTACATTCCCTGTCTTTGAGGACGATCTACATAAATTATTTTAAATTCTCCTGAGTAGATTTATCTATAAGCCTCAATTTATTCATTTAATACTTGTTTATATCGGTATAGACTTCATTGTTACCTCTTTTTGTATTTTAGATTATAATCCAATACTACTTTATTTTGTTGCTTCTATTATTCCAGTTCGGCTGTTCTGAGTTCTCAGCTCTTGTATGTGTGTGTGTGTGTGTGCCCGCACATGTGTGTGTGTGTTAGATGCATGCTGTTAGAATTTTCTGTGGTTTCCTGGGGTTTTGCAGTTTTCGCATGGTCCTTTAGTTCTTTAGTTCCTGGAATGAACAAATTCTGTGAAATCTATTTCACCCTGCATTGTGCAGCTGCTGCTGTCTTCCTGAGACTTTATCCCCGGCCCCCACTCTTTTAGACTGGATTTCTGGAAGATTCTCATCAACCAAGGTAAGATACACTGTCAGAAGTTTGGGTTAGGCTTGTTTCATCAATTTTATTTGTTACCTTTAGTACTGATTTTTGTAACTTGACTATGCCTGAAGAAGTAAATTAACTTTTAAAAATAATTTAAAAAATAATTCTAAATTAATTTTACTTGCTTTAATTGTTGGTAACCACAACATTTTTAGAATTTGGGATTTGTTGTTCTTCAGTTACAGACAAGAATTCGTTTACTTAATCCAGGTTCTCCTGATGTTTATCTATTTCCTACTATCGGGTTATACATTTACAGATAAATGGATTTTTTTTTATATTGTTGTATCCCTATTATCTAGGAGAGTGTCTCATATGTAACAGATATTCAATTATTATTGAACGAATGGATTGGCATTCTTGGTTGTCCTTTTCTACACTATTTTTATGTTGGGTGCTTATATCCTGTCATAAAGACACATTGAAAATTTCTGTAAATATTCAGTAATTTTATTATTTATGTGATATTTCAAATATCTTTAAACAATATCTTTACGAAGTACAAAGTGCAATGTACTTTTTTACTGTTGTTCAGGTACAGTTGTCCCACCTTCCCCCCAACCCCGTTGCTCTCTCCTAGCCCCTCCCCCCAACAGTCAATCCCCCAATCATGTTTTTGTGACTTCATTTTTTTTCACTTCTAACCCAACGGCATGATTTTTTACCCTTTTTAAGGTTCTATATACATGTGGATATTTCAGTTCTTAGATAATTTCCATTTATGTCTTGGAGGAGCTACCGTTTTGACTAATATGAGTTTTATGTGACAAGGGGTGTAAACTGGTATAAACCAGTTTCAAGGAATGACCACCCCCAACTATCAGACCTTACTGGAGATGTATCTGTCTGAAGGAAAATATCCTAACCAAAAACACACCACTTTTCAAGGGGCAACCCACATTGAATGATAAATATAGAGATATAAGTTCTGCCCCCTGGCCCCAGCTCAGGACTATTCTGAAGTGTTATCCAATCTCCATATGTCTGTGGGTTTAGTTGAGGACTTCATTTAAACTACTATTTAACCCTGCTCCTTCATCTTACATTCTATAGATGTTAAAGGAATATACCCAAAAAAACATCCTGCATGTTAACCTGTGCCTTAGAATGTTCAGGGTAACCCAATATTTGACAATGCTCATTTATATAGTTAAAATTGGTTAAATAAATGTTTTTAATTTTATACAATGGAATATTATGCAGATTTTTAAATTAATTATATATCTCCAACTTTATCGCTATATTTAGTCACACATCAATATGTATATACTATTTGCATCTATCTGCATATTTGTTATCTATGTACCAATGTTTATTGGTACATCTATGTACCAATATTTATTATCTAGGAAAGATAATTTTGGTTAAAACATGAAGTACACAGTGTGATTACAACATAAATAAAATTGTAAAACCATTGGTTAGAAGAGAAAGACCAGTCAGAGTAAATATGTAAAGAAATGATTGGTTTTGATGAGTGAGATAACAGGGAAATTTTTCCCTTTACATATCTTTTGCTTAGCATTTTGTAATGATTATGTGCTATGTTTTTAGTAAGAAAAAGGATTCTCAAAGCCATGATACAAACTTAAAAATGATGATGATGGTATTGATGATGATAACTGTTTTCCTCAAAATTGCTGCCCCTCACCCCAAATTTGAATGTTGAAGTCCTAAGCCCCCATGTGACTGTATTTGGAGATAGGACCTTTAAAAACGTATTCAAAGTTAAATGATGTCATAGAGTGAAGCCTTAATCAAAAGGACTGCTATCCTTACCAGAAGAGGAAACTATACCATGAGAATTCACATACTTAGAAAAAGTCATGTGAGGATACAGAAAGAAGGCATTCTTTAATTTTCCTATATAAAAAATAAAAACTCTAGCATTCTAAATTGTTTTTCTTTTTAGTGATTTATGCTGTGTATTATATGTCTTTTTATTTCTAGCATTATTTGCATAAATAGACAAATGACAACAAAAAATGTGAAGATACTACATGCACACATCCATGTTAGGAAACAAAAACATTTAAATAGTCTAATTTAAGAACAGATTTATGGTGTAAACACATTTTTTTTCTAAATGATAATCAGTTTTAAACAAATATTGTGATTTTTTTAATCTTAGCGATTACCTTTATCATTATAATAGTTTAAGGTTCTTCAGAGATATTTTGAGGATGTCTGAAAATACATTGCTAAAAAGTGCAATGTAGGAAAATATCAACAATAGAACCACATTCTAAAAAGAAGTATTCAGAAAAGATGTAAATTTCCAACAGAAGTAAAAGAACCAGGATTTTATTATATGAGGTCGTATCAGGTTTAACATAAAACTAGTTTTGAAGGTACGCATATCAAATGTAAATAGTAAACCTATTTCAGACTATTAACAAATTTATATTTAAATCAACCAATTAACATATGTCAAGCCCCTTCTATTTGTAATAGTGTGCAAAGACTATATAGAATACCACCACATTCTCTAACATCACACCATTTCAAAGTACTTTGGCAACGTAATGTTGGTAAATGTCAAGGCATTTATCCTCTTCCCAAAACATGGCTGTGACAATGAAGATATAGAGTGGAAATTTGTTCTAATTATTCAAGACAGTTATTTGATGACACTGTAGAATAATGGCAACATGAGAAAAGAGTGTCACATGTTTTAAAATTAATAAATCAGCCAATAGTTTGGTGAGACTGAACAAAACTTAACACAGTTATATTAATTGAATTTAATCCAAGGATATGAAGTAGATATTGCTTGTTGCTCTTTTCTTAGACCTGACTCACAGCCACTAGCAAGGGACTGTATCCTTCAATAGAGGAAGAGTCTCTTGATAGCCTAAAAAAAAAAAAAAAAACTTCCATAATTTTATTGCCCTGAGTAAATCCTTGTAAGTTTAATCCTTTTAGGAAATGATTGGTTGAGGTAGGAACATATGTTACAATTCTGGCCATGGAGATGTGAGAGAAAGTTTGCTAGATTTTTTCTAGAAGTTTTATCTCACTGTTAATGGGAAATATAACTAATTAATAAACCCTTTTGGCCATTCTGCCATCCTATAAGGAAGGAGCCATAGGTACATCATGAAATACAGGTGAAAAGCTCATTGGGAACGAGGATGTTGCCAAGCCTCTGAATCAACCAATCTCTAAAAGTGTCCACCTTTGAACTTCCTATTATATGAAAAAATATATCCCGTTATTTTATCCAGTTGGTCTGCTTTCTTATAACACAAGACAAATATCATAATTGAAGTGTTTTTATTATTTATTTAATACCCCCACAATGCCCTTCAGTGAGCAAATTATTTCTTTAATATTGCGCTGGATTCAAGACTACACTTAGTAAGAAGGAAGATGTTCACTATTTCCACACTAGAAGAAATAACCTGACAGCCTATTGGCTAAATCCTACATTTAAAAAAAAAAAAACCCTGCCAATATTATACAGAAGAGATTTCACATAAAAATCTGAATTTCTCTCTCAGAAAATGAGATTCCATTTCATTGAGTGACTTTTTGCATGGCAACTGGGGAGAATATTGTTAACAGTGATTCTCTAACTTCCTTCCTCCATTCTTAGGGAACCCACTTTTTTCACCTCCAACCAGAGCTTTGTATAACCATGCTTAGTTCTTCTTTAAGCTCTTATCTAACTTGATTGGCTACATAAATGAAACTAAGACTTGGACTTATAGAATGCAGCTGGATTAGAAATGGAAATTAAGTGATTGGTGCAGGCAAGTCCCATATATTCTCTAGTTACATAGCACTTAAGTTATAAAAACCAAAAAGAGTCCTAACCTAAATGCCTTTCTTACGTTAACCTGTACTGCACGCAGCTCCCATTACTTTGGAATAGTACTGTATCCCGGAGTGCCAAAAGAGGCTTGGAAATTTGGAATTTTCAGAAACTAATGGACAATTTTGTGGCTGTTTCTGGGTTGTTTTCATTGTTTGCTTATCACTAGAAAATATCAATGTTGGGAAAAACTGCTACTTATATGAATCTCTTCTGACAATTCAACCACTTTCGGTGATATATTGTCAATTGGTGGGACATGATTACAGGCTGAGTTTGCAATTTCAGTGAAGCAAAAATCAGGTTCTTTGCACTTTATATTCTAAAAGCAAAAACAAACCAAAAAAAAAACAAAAACCCTTATACTGCCTGTTTAAAGTATTACTGTAAACTTAGAGAATATTTGTGTGAAAAACATAATTCATAATAACTATGGAGATGTTAATGTGATTGACAAACTTAGGGCTATATTATCATAAGAGTCATAACACTATGAAATGTCTAATTCCAGTGTTTTGAAGAAAATCTTAAAATATTCAATGTACACTATCAAGTTAGCTAAGTGTCAATAACCACAGAGGACAGTACTAACACTGGCATGTTCCAACTACAACAAAAACACAGCAACAACAACTACCAGAGTTACAGCAAAATTATGGCAGCAATGTTGTGAAAACACATAAAATTTTAGTTAATTTCACGATATACCATGACCTTAATGCTCTCTTATTGTTTGACTGGTACATAAGTAAAGTAAGAATTGATTAACAATAAAAAAAAATTATGCTGTTTATAGCAAACCCATAGTGGTCCCTGAAATATCAGATATCTATGAGTAAACCAAACAACAATTTTGAAGAATTACATGTTATACCGAAATAAAAAGGACATTAAAATAAATGTTGAAATACATTTCTAAATTAAGTCATATTGGTTGAAATGGTAATCTTTTGATCTGAATAAAACCATAATTTTGTTTAATCTTTAAATGCCTCTTTGGAAGTTATATTTATAGAACTTAGGAACACTTGCAAAATTTAAATAAAATATTGTTCATGTGGCATTATCATTATTATCATTGTATAAATCTACCAAGGAACAATAATCTATCATAACAGAATGCCACAGACTAAATGGATTAAACAACAGAAAATTTGTTCTGAAAGTTCTGAAGGGTAGAAGTCCAAGATTAAGCCCCTAGAAGAATTGTTTTTTCATAAGACCTGCCTCTAAAGTTTTATCAGAACCAAAAATTAGTTGAATTATATTAAGAAATCAGGGGTTTCAAAACAGATTTTGTGCATTGTTATTTAACAAGATAAAAAATGCAAATGTTTTAAAATATCTTATATTTGTGGAGAAACTTGTATTTTCATTCCAGTATAATTTTGTCACATATTTGCAAAACATTCTTAACCAAATTATTATAGCTTATGCTCAATTTCTGTAACATGTTACTAAAATATATATAATCCCTTTTAATTCATTTTATCTCCTAGTGTATAAGCCTCAAACTGTTCAATAACCAAAAGATGCTTATTTTGGAAATCTAAAATTTTAACAATATTTGTTTACAGTTCAGCATAGCTTATCTTGGGCACTGTACCTTAATCTAATATTGTTTAGCTTTTTTACTTAATAAAATATTCATTTTATCTATTATAACTTAAAGAGTTTGGGGGTGGCTATCCATGTGAATAATATCATTTGTTATTGATATTTGTATTTTGCAAAAACATGCCATAACTTTAAGAAATTTCCTGTGATTTCTGCAAAAGAATGGAAGTCCCCACTGATGCTCATAAAGGCTTTTGATCCACCCTCTGGGTCATGGCAGAATATCAGCAAACACCAAAAGATATTTATTATATTTTCAATAATAGCACAGTAGAATTATGTGTTTCATAGATTGCCTCTGTACTGCAGAATAAAAATACATTTTTAAATATTCTTCACTGTTATTGATAAACATTTTGCTTTATTAATGGCATTTTTAAAAATAGCTAGCTAGGAACTATTTTGCTGCACCATTCTCTCTTTTCTAGTTTTTCCATCTCCTAAATAATCCTTTGACATAAATGAAATAACAGGTATCTGGTGATACTTTCTCCTCTTGAAAGGATTTTTATTCATCCATTTTTTAAAATGCCCTAATCACAAAGTATTTGAAAATTGTTATTATATTTGTATATGATTTTTATTTTCAATAAAATTACCCAGATATTTTATTATCAAGTTGTATTGCTAAATGTCTTAAAATTTCAGAGGATAGTTGTTTTAATGAAACGTTATTTTAATCTCCCATTTTTTCCTAAAATGAAATATTTTTACTTGACAGAAAGATACAAATATACTTGTTGCTCTAACAGTAATGTATATTTTGCTGAAATTAATAGCTCTCCTGTTTTTTACTCTATTTTTTAATATTCCATGTAATTTCTAGACATATTCAACAATCAGAGTAGTTTTATTACGTTTTCTTTCTTGGTTGCTTTCTGTTTCTGTTATCCTTATCATTGTTTAATATTTTCCCCTGGCACCTGGAAAAAATAACATTGTGACTTAGTACTTAAATTTAGGATTGAATTTGCCCCCCACCAATAAAAGATATACTAAAATCCTAATCCTTAGTACCTCAAAATGTGACCTTAATGGAAATGGTGTCTTCACAGAGGAAATTAAGTTAAAATGAATTCAGTAAAGTTGAGCCTACTTAATTTGACTTTTTAAACCATTTTTTTTATTTATTGAATTTATTGGAAGTCACATTTGTTAATAAAATTAAATATATTTCAAAAGTACAATTTGATGATATGCCACGTGTATATTGTATTGTCTCCTTTTTCACTTTAAGTCTCCTTCTATAATCATTTATCCTTTTTTTACCTTCTTCCACTTCTCCCCACCCCTCTTTCTCTCTGGTAATCCCCATACTGTTGCCCATGTCTATAGGGATTATTCTTTGTTTGTTTGTTTGTTTGTTTTTGCTTAATTTCTTCTCCTTTTCTAATATGACTTTAATTGAAAAATGTAAACACATAACGGACATGCCTAGGGAGAAGACAATGTGAGAACACACAGGAATAAGACAACTATGTAACTAATGTCATACACCTGCAAGCTGAGGAACACCAAAGATTCAGTAAACATCAGAAGTTAGAAAACTCAGGGATGAATTTTCCCTTAGAATATGAACATGAAAACACCTTGATTTTGGAGTTCTAGCCTCTAAAACTATGAGATAGTAAATTTAAGTTGCTATTAGCCATCCGGTTTTTGATACCTTGTCATGGCAACACAAGTAAACTAACATAGTTACTAAATTATTCGTGATAACTCATATAATTTTTGGAAAATTTATTTTAAAATTATGATTTTTATGAGGATTCCTAAAGACAAGAGGTTTCTAAAAAATCATGGGTCAAATAAAAATCTAATAATTTAAGCATTTAGAAATATATCAGTATATAATAGATCAAACACTTCTTGTAGCTCCAAATTTGGTTCAAGCTCCAAACATCAAAGACATTTTTTTGCAGCCCAATATTTATCACATTCCTATGCTTCTATAATTCAGTTGAGAAGTCTCTATTCCAGTTTACCTGTTTTACATTCCAAGGTGAAATCCAATAATTCTGGAAAACACAAATGAATATGTAGATATAAAGGTTTTTTGGCTTGGGATTCAGTGGGTAGCTTCCCTATAGTGGATTTGACTTGTTATGATAAAAGGATCCCAAGATTTTCCTCATGAACTTAACCCTCTGTTGTTACTGCAACAATAATATTAATTGTATGGCAAATGAGACTTTTCGAGTAAAATTAAGGTCACTCCTGGTAAGCTTAACCTAATCTCCTGAGCCCTTTAAATTACAGAACTTTTTTTTCTGGCCAGTAGCATGAAATAGAAATCAGAGAGATTTAAAAGAGTGAGAGGTATTCAACATGAAGGAGGTTTTCTGTTGCTGAGAAGAGAACAAGAGACATGGACCTGAAAATACCCTCTAATAATTGAAAGTGATTTCTTGGTCAACAGTCATGAAGGGAACAGAACTGAATTCTGCCCCTAACCTGGATGATCTCAGAAACAGATTCCTCTAAATGAGAATTAAGATAAAGGTGCAGTCTGGCTGACATTTTGACTTTAACCTTGGGAAATGTAAGCAGAGAACCCATTTGATCCCACTGGAATTTGTGGCCAACAGAACTGAGAGAGGATAAAATTGGTGTTATTTTAATCTAATCAATTTGTGATCTTTTTTTGCATGATGACGGAAAACAGATACAATTAATTTTTATTTCTCAGAGCAAAGTTAAATTAAATTTCATTTTTTCAATAATTACTATCTAAGCTAGCAGTAAGGAATTTGCAAAAATACTTGTCATCTATTATTGTTATCATTATCAAAATATTCTAAATGTTATATAATTTTGAACAGCTTCTATAGAAACACTAAAATCTCCTGATGCCAAGACCACATTTGATCTCTTTTCTGTTTCTACAGTGTGTAGCAAGACATTTAGGTCAATAAATATTAAATAGGTAAATAATTGATTTTTGCAAATATAAATTCTGTCAGGAGAAAATGTGTGTATGTGCGTCTGTACATCTTTCTCTTTCTCTCAGAGCGAGACTATAAAAACAAGAAACTTAAATAGTCATATAATTCATGGAAATGCAGATTGTGTTGGTTATAGAAAGCTAATTGCCATATTATTTAAATTACATTATATTATATATATTATATATATTCCAACATATATAATAGTTCAAACACAGTAAACTTTTTTATCTCCCTAATTTAACAGTAAAATAAATGTAATTTTGGATGGTGGTAAGCTCTCTTTCATGTGATAATTCAGAGAACTAGGTCACTTCCATCTTATGCCTCCTTTAACTTCAAATTATGATTACCGTGGTCATCTTATTGTTGAGCCTAGCTGTAGTCTGAACAAAGAAAGTAACACAGAGTACAACTGGTTGTTTTTATGGGTCAAGGGTATATATTGCATATGTCACTTCTGCTCATTTTTCATTCATTGGAATTTAAACACTTTGCCACGTTTAATATAAAAGGTGGTGAAAATGCAGCCTTAGTTATAACCAAGAAGAGGAAATGGTGCTTTGGTGAAAAACAAGCAGTATGTATCAGGCCACCTATATAATCACTCATCAATTTGTCCCCTTCATATTATCTGTATTTCATCTTCACATTCCTCCAGAAGTGAGGGGAACACAATTGGTTACAACGTTTTTGTATCTAACTAAAAGGCAGAGTCTCTTATTGATGTGATGTTTTGTCCATTAAGTCTGGATATAGCTCCTTTAGATTTTGTGACCTTTGAAATAAAAGTAAACATCCCTTCCCTCTGATACCATCCAAGTCAATATACAAGGGTGATGGAAAGACAGGAAAACAATGAAAGCTGTCACTTAAAAAAGAGAAATGAAAAAACCCAAAGCAATAATATAATACCTATCAATTTTAAAACTGTTTTGACAGGCAAAGTAAAGGTAGTTACTTTGGCAGTAGAGGAAGATCTTTGTTTAGAACATTGTTTTTTTCTCTTAGAACCCGTGTCCATCATGCTCTGTGGCCCCTGGGTCTGCCCTCTTGGGTGTACTTCCTTATTTGTAATCGTCCGTGGTCTTATCTGAGGTGTCCAGTAGGGAATCTTTACTCCCTGGAAAGGGAAACATTTATAATCATTTGCTGACTGTGTAAATTTAGTGGTCCTATGATTGATTGTGTTTCTTATGATCTCTTTACAAATGCAATAAATAAAAAACGTATTAGCATTCTGCTTTACTTTCTTTCATCAGTACCATGTTCTCATAACCAAAGTACTATTGTAGATACAGTTCTCATATGTGCTTTATTTTTTACATCATTTGGTGGTATAAACTTCAACTATTAAAGTATAAATTTAAATAAACTTTGACACAGGTATACACCCATGAAAATATTACCATAATTAATATAATAAGTATATCCATAACCCAAAGTCCTTCAATACTCCTTTATTATTTCTTCTTCCATCTCTTTCCCATCTTTACTCCAGCCATAATGCCAAGCAAACATTGATTTGCTTGCTGTCAATATAGATTAATTTTAATTTTCTCTAATTTTAAATAAATACACTCACAATGTGTGTACTTTTTTGCCTCCTTTTTCCCTTTTACAAATATTTCATTTCCTTTACAAATATTGTCTCTTACAAATAAGGCTGCTATAAATATTTGCACATTGGTTATAGACATATGCTTTCATGCCTTGCATAAAAAAGAAAAGCAACAGCTAGCTTATAACGTGTTTATATGAGTATTATGCTAAGTGAATTAAGTCAGTCAGAAAAAGCTAAGAATTATATCATTTCACTCATATGTGGGATATAAAACTGAAACTCATAGACAGACAACAGCATGATGGTCACCAGAGGGAAGTGGTGAGGGAGTAATAAAGGGTAAAGGGGACCAACTACATGATGACAGAAAATGATTTGACTTTAGATGGTGACACACAATGCAATATTCAGATCATGTGTCAAAGAAATGAACACTTGACATCTATATGATACTATTAACCAGTGTCACCCTAATAAATTTACTTAAAAAAGGAAATTTACAAATTATTCCTCAAAAGGTTTACATTCCATACACCATTTTGCATTCCTCTCAGAAATGCATGAGAATTCAGCTGCTCCACATTCTTGGCAACAAGCGATATGTTCAGTCATTTAATGTTAACCATTCTAACAGTGGCATTGTAAAATATAATCATGGTTTAAATTTGCATTTCTCCCATGAATAATGACTTTTGACATTTTCTATGTGATTGTTATCCTATTTGTTCCTTTTGAAGTGTCAGTTCAAATATTTTCCCGTTTTTTTACTTGTTTGTGTATTTTATTATCATTGCATTTTGGAAGATCCTTATAAAATTTTTTTAAATTATGTAATATTTTTTCTATCAAGAATACTTTTTGTTATACAGACATCATATATACAACAATTAATTTGTGAACATTTCCAGGCATGGAGTTCAATTCCAAATCTCCATGACACCCCCAAACTGTGTATGTCATACTCCTATCAGGATTAGCCCAACAGGAATAAGACACAAAATTACTGCTTTGTAAACAGCGAGCTTCAGTTTCTTTTTTAATATTTTATATTATATATTCTGCCCTGGCTGGTGTGGCTCAGTGGATTGAGTGCTGGTCTGTGAACTAAAGGGTCAGCAGTTTGATTCCCAGTCAGGGCAGATACCTGAGTTGTGGGCCAGGTCACCAGTAGGGGGTGTGAGACAAGCAACCACAGATTATAGTTTCTCTCTCTCCCTTTCTCCCTCCCTTCCCCTCTCTAAAAATAAATAAATAAAATCTTTAAAAGAAAATCATACATACGATTTGGAGGGAAGGAGAGAACTCATTTATTCATTTGTCTTTTCATCCATTAATTGTGGTAGACAGCTTTCAAAGAAGGACACCCTCCATTTCTTCCTTCAAGAGCTGGGTTTGATTCCCTGGCTGGATTGAGCGTCAGCCTGTGAACCAAAGGGTCTCTGGTTTGATCACCCAGTCAGGGGACATGCCTGGGTTACAGGCCAGGTCCCCAGTAGCTGGCACGTGAGAGGCAACCACACATTGATGTTTCCCTCCCTCTCTCTCTCCCTCCCTTGCCCTCTCTCTAAAAATAAATAAATAATAAATAAATAAATAAATAAATAAATAAATCTTTAAAATAACATTTAATATTACATATTCTTTTTTTTTTTTTTTTTTGGTGGCTTAAAAGAAAAAAAAATTATTTGCTCATAGTTCTGTGGGTCAGGAATTTAAGCTGAGCTCAGCTGGGCAATTCTTCTGCTGGTCTCATTTGTGATCAGTTATTTGGTTGCTGTCATTTGGCTTCTTGACCGGGGCTGGATGGTCCAACATGGTCTAATACATGTATCTGGCACTTGGTGCTGGCTGTTAGTTGAACCTCTTTCTCTTCATATGGGTATTTAATCCTCCAAGAGGTTACACTGGCCTGTTTAATATGGAGACATGAGAGCAGCAGGAAGGCAAAAAATTGCCCTGTTGTACAATATCACCCCCACTGCTTTTGTTTGGTCAAAGAAAGTCACAATGCCATCCCAGACTCCGGGGGTGGAGAAATGAACTCTACGTGTTGATAATAGGTGCTACCAAAAAGCTTGTGGTCATTTTTTCCATCATATTCTTTACAAACACACATGATTTGTCTTCTGCGTTATCCATGTGTCTGGAAAAATAAAATAAAATAAAATGGAAGAGTATACATGGTTGGTTTGTAAGTATTCACACTGAAAATTTAATATATTGTTTCTACCCATATTTGATTCTCAAAATTGTAACAAATGTAAGTATAAAGAAGGATATAAACTGAGTATAGCTGTAGTTCCAGGATAAAGAGGAAAACAGATTTTAGTGAATAACTGAACACCCTTGACTTTCAAAACCAATCTGGTTTTTTGTTTGTTTATTTGTTTATTTGTATTTTTGCTTGTTTTCTACTTGTACTGAAGTGTGTGTTTGTGATTGAATGTGTGTGTTTTCAAATTAAACTACTGATGTTTAAGAGTCCATATTAAACTAAATTCAAAACTAGTTAATGTGATGTAAAATAGTAAAATAAAACTATGAACCTAATTTCATATAGTCAAAATTTCACTATTCCAGAAACAAAGAGTTGTAGACTAGGTTTGTGGCAAAAATTAATGTAAACACATTTCTCTTACATAGGTAAATAGATTTTTCACACACTGTGAGACAAAAAAAATAAGTAATTCTGTTGAATCTGCATTGTGATATAGAGGATCAGTTTGGTATTTTCATTATACATGCTTTTGTAACATTACCTTCAAGTATCATATTTTCATTATAAAAATTGTTTCATGTAATTTTATTTTCTAAATTTCTAGTTTAAAAATGTATTTGTCATGGTTTTCCAGAGAAACATAAAGAATAAGATTGATCTATCATGTATCTATCTATCTATCTATCTATCTATCTATCTATCTATCTATCATCTATCTATCTATCATCATCTATCACCTATCTATCTAATCATCTATCACCTATCTATCTAATCATCTATCTATCTGTGGGACTGACTCATGTGATGATAGAGGCTGCAAATTCCCAAGGTCTGCAATTTCTGTTCACTGGTATAGTTCTCCTGAATACCAGGAGAGTCAGTGGTGGTTGGAGTCACCTCACAGAAATTCCAGGATAATGTTTGACCTAATATCTAGTCATCTCATGAATCACTCAAGTTGACACAGAAAGTTAGCCATCAGAGTAAGTAGTGTTCCATTGTGGTTATGCTCTAAGAGAGCATTACAAATTTATTAGAAAAATAATAGTTGAACCACTTTCCAGTGGAGAGTCATACCAACACAAAATTAATATGTTACTAAAATTATATATATAAAAATAAAGGGAGGACTGATACAGCACAAGGCATATATTATGAATCAATATTTTAAAATATTTGCCTTAGTAGTTTACCCATATTATTCTATGTATGTCTAATGTAAGTTTGTTCATATATATGACTTTTTTTCTTTCAAAAAGAATTACTTGTGAGGGTAGAAGCCCTGGAATAGTTTCTCAAAAACTAATTGGATCTACAAAATAGAGCAAAATATTTTTATCACAATTATCATGATTCATAAATTCAAGTATTTCCTACTATATTTACGGCCCCTTTTTTAAGTATCAGCTTTTCATTAGGCTCACTCTTTGGTCCTTTGATTATATTTAGCTGTGTGTGAGTAGTAGAGGGTTTAAGAGGGATGAATTATTTATTGTGTTGTAATTCTGCATTGATATTAAACTAAATATTTTAACTAATACACATAGATTTATTAAAACAAAAATAAATTTTGGAAAGACTTCTCAGAGGACAAAAAGGTATAACTTACCTAGAAAAAAATATATAAGCATTCATTCTCCAAGGTAAAACATATTTACAAAGTGGGGCAAAAGTCGATATACAGTTGTATGTGAAATAGTGTTTATTCTTGTATTATTATTATTAATTAATTATTGTATTATTTTCCATATGAACAACTGTAAACCTACTTTTACCCCACACTGTATATACAATACATTGTTTTACACAAAGCGTGCATTTATGGAAACACTGTTTGTACAAAATCTATTCTTAAGGGGGTGGAGGGATTGAGCAAAAAAAAAAAAAGTACTCATGGACACGGACAACAGTATCTTGCTTGGCGAGGAAGGTATAAGGGGATTAAATGATAATGGAAAAATATAATAAAGACTGAAAAACCTTGAATTAAAACCAAAATCAATTTAAAATTGTATGCCGTTTCCTTTTGTATTTTCAATTTATTTGATCCTTTGAATAATAACCATGGAGAAAAAAAATAGAAATACAATGACCACAGCAACATTTCACAATAATTGAGCCATCATTTACTACAGAGACAGAAAGATAGAGATGGTCCAAGATACTGTCTTCAATGTTCATGATCAACAACTTTTTTACTAGTAGCACTGGAGCCAGACAAAAATGTTGCGTCTGCTATTTTTTTGCCTTTATTTCCCCCTTTGTCTACACAAATAATTTTTTTTCCCTGTTGCCAAATCATGTGAAAATGACAAGGAAGATAATCACCACATTTAGAATGCAATTTAGATAGTTGACTTAAAGTCTAGATCCAAAGACATCCATAAAATTGACCTGGGGGAGGGGCAGAGGAAACCTTTAAGTAGTAGGTAGCTTCTCCAAAGAAGATGAAACTGAGTTACCTTTGAAAATACCAACTGTAGATTTAAAAATTTGGAAATATGTGTGATACACATTTTTATGTCAGAGATAAATGAAAAATTAATTTTCTACAATCCGCAAATGACTGTCATAATGGTAGAAGTTGTGAAGGCTCGGCATTTATCTCTGAGCTTCTCTTTTAAGGAAATCCATGGAGGGCACCAAATATTTAGTGGAAACAAGAATTGATTGACTGAATGATAGATAACTGTTATTCAGAGGAGGTGAGCCACCTAGTCAAGCATGCATCTGTTCCAATGACTATAACAGTCAACTCAATTACCCTATTATTATACTTTGCATTTCCCCCAGACTTTTCTGCTTATTCTGTGTTTTGGGAAGCTTCAGTTTGGAGCATATTAATACAGTGGGAAAAGGCAAAATAAATAAATTATTTTTTCCAAGTAGAAAAAGTTAAAGAACAAAAAGAATTAGTACATTGTTAAGTATTTTCCTAATTATAATTCTCTGATGAATGGAGAATTGGAAGTACTTTTTAGCAGGACTCCACCCCTTCATGCTTTCTTAGTTCTGCATCTATAAAACTCAAAAATGAAAACAAGGGGTTTAAGATTACTAAATAAAAACATGTGACTTAGGAAATAATGATACTAGTTATAATATTTTAAATTTAAAATTTATGATTGTCATAATATCTCAAATAACATTATGGATAACATTAATTTGATTAATCTATTCCAAAGCTATAACATATTCACTTTTGAAAAAAGATGTTGACAGTAACATTTTAATGCAGAAAAGAAAAACACTCTTCATGCCCAGAAATGAGTTCAAAATTCCATATCACAGAGATGTTTCTTTATTTCAGCTTTAGGAGTTTGCAAATTACATTTAAGAACTGTTTAGGGATTGTGTAAAAACATAGCCAATAAAAGGAAAGATCTCTTGTTCTTGATGCTTTGAAAAACATACGCAATTTTTACAATCATAATGGCATCTTTGTTCTCTCAAATAATTGAATTTTTTGAAAAATTACACATACAGCATAAGATATTTTAATACCCTTACAAAATAGAATGATTTTTCAAATTTGATAACACACAATGCACTCCTTGTAAAATAATAGACTTGAAAATCTTTAGTACAAAGTAATAGAGGATGATAGTATTTTTTGTGTGTGGAAGAAAGGAACACTTAAAACATTAAAGCATCATAGAAGTCATGCCCATTGAGACAATTTAGATTTTACACGTACACACGCAAGAATAAGTAACAATCAAGCTTGGTGTTGTCCTTCATTTTCTTGTTTACTTTGTGTATAGGATATGAACTATCAAACTATAAAGTCAATTATCTCTCATGTTTTCCACAATTTGCTCTAATTGTGTAGTTTTATATACCTTTTAAAACCCTTGTTATTTACATTACATATCAGCTGAGAGAGTAAGTAGAATTTCTGTTCAGTTCTTTTAGTTAGGCACTGACAAAATATCCTATGACATGGATACTTAGAACATGGCACTTAATAAGGAAGATAATGTTCCAATTTAAAATAGACTATAGCATAATGTATTCCATTTAGGATTTCCTATTTGCTTTCCTTTTCAGTAAAATACAGTATTATCTCATACATTTTACATGTATACTCTCAATATACAGAGAGACAGTATCATATTCTTAATAATACACAGAAAATCAAACTTCCTGCATTGGATACAGAATGTTATCAAAGTTAGAAAATCATTGCTGTGCTGCACTTTTCTCCTATGTTTGGTACAGAGACATAGCATTTTCTTCTCAGAAGCAGGAAAAATAGCACAGATTCAAAGCAAGGAAATAAGATTTCTTTCAAATTTTTTAGATAGGTCCTTTCTCCTTAAGTTACTAGCCTCCTGCAGCTAAGAAGGGAAAGAGACATCTTCTAGTAGTCTTTTAACTTACATTAAAGTAAAAAAAAAAAGTCTCTACATCGAAATTAGGTAAATCTGATTTTTAAGTGGTTACATTTTTTGCATCTTTTTATATTGATGGAGGTCAATATATAGAGGCTGAATGGAAGTCACAAGAAAACTGGAGTAGATCTTAAATGAGGAGCTATATAACTTGTCTTTAGGCTGTTTTCTATTGTCAATGTTTGAATGCGACACCATGTTGAAAATAACAAATACATAGGAAAAGAAAGAAGACTCTTGTACCATTTATTCATTACTATTATATGGCTAATCAGCATAAATCAATTTAGATTTTTATGAATGCTCCAATTTTTTCATAGAGCAAGGTCTGAAAGTACCCATGCTTTAATTATTCAGATAGCTTGCTGAAGCTATTGTATGTATTTTTCTTTAATATATATAATTGTAAAATCTTAGTGAGTAGATTAATTGTTGGGTGTGACATTTAAATATTATTTTTATATAAAATATCTGGTAGATATCAAAATGGCATTTCAAATGCAGTTAAATTTACTTTTGTGTAAATTTTGTACGGTAACATTAATTCAAAATATATGTGTCTAAAACCTGTAGATAATAAATTATCAATGTACATTTTATTGCACCCAAATAGCAACATTTTATAAATGATAGCACTCTACAAAAAGCTAATAGTTGTTCTTTTATGGGAGATTTAATTAGGAGACTCTCAATTCAGTGATATATAGCCACCGAATCTGTTCTCTCAATAAATCTCCAAAGGCCTCCTGGGTTCTGCAGATGCACAGACTAATCTAGGTCCTTCAGGGAAAACTCTTTAACAGATTTCCTCATTTCTGATTTAAGAATATCATGAAAACCACTGCAGTTTGTGTCTTTTGATCTGATTGTTGTTGAAGACACAAGTTAATATTCTTGATAGGAACTCTTAAAAAAAATAAAAAGAACACCCAAAAGACACATTGAGATTATTCAAAAAACAGGCAGTACCTTCTTTGACTGTGATGACAGACTCTGAGCTAAAAAGGAGAAGAAACATGGTCATTGTTAATATGTTCCTCATGTTCCTGTCTTCATAGGGAAGCACAACTTGATGTCTGCAAGTAATATCTATGTTTACTTAGTAAAATGAAATTAACCTGTTTCCAAAGAAAAGTAATTGAAAGGGATAGAGAATGAATTGTTAAGTGTTTAATTATACAAGGTCTGTCTAGAAAAAGCCAGCCATTATTAATATAATGATAATGGTATGTGCAACATTAATGTAACCTGGCAGCCAAGGAGAGTGGACTGGAACGCACATGCGTGAACAATAATGACTTCACTGTACTAGTTTAGGGGTGGTAATGCCATCAATTGAATATGTGTACTCTATGGCTGTGGCATTCAAAATGTGAGTAGAGCAACGAATATACATCAAATGTGGTGTTAAACTTGAACATCCTAACACAGAAACTATCTGGATGATTCAGAAGGCTGTAGCTATGAGCAACTAGTGATTGGTAGCTTCATCACAGTAATGCACCTGCTCATGCATCACATCTTGTGCAGAGTTTTTTGGCAAAACATCAAATCACCCAGGTGACTCAGCCTCCTACAGCCCAGATTTGGTGCCCTGTGACTTCTGGCTTTTCCCAAAACTAAAATCACCTTTGCAAAGGAAGAAATTTTGGACCATCTATGAGATTTAGGAAAACTTGATAGGACAGCTGATGGCAATTAGGAGAACTGTATGAGGTCCCATGGTGCCTACTTTGAAGGGAACTGAGGTGTCATTGTCCTATGTAATGTTTATTGTATCTTATATCTTCTTCAATAAATATCTCTATTTTTCATAGTACATGGCTGGATATCTTCTGGACAGATCTCATATATTAGTATCTTTGACTTTTGTAAAATGAACATTATTATATATTTCACACATCAAAAATTTTTCCTAAAACAAATATAATTGGTTATACATTATTATTTAAAATATTAATTCAATACTTTCCTATCCATTTATCCTGTCTGACTTTCTATCCCATAAATTTTCATTCAATTTAATGATGTTTATCCAACAAAGCCCTGATGTCTCCATGAAAATGCCTCTCTGTGCACTTGGCTTTCAAGCCAAGTCTTCACTTCTTTTAGCTTCAGGTTTTAATTTTCCTTAAATGGCAATGGCTCTGGGACCCAACAAATTAAAATTCACTTAATCTCTTACTGTGAGAGAATAGGAGACACTTTGTGCTATATTAGTGAGGAACTGGGATGCAGAAGAGAAAGGCTGAGCATGTTATGGTTATGGGGAAATGAAAGAATACTTGTAACTGTATATGTGGTTTTGACTAGGGCTGACTTGAATTTTTAGTAACCTATTCTACAAAATTAACATTACAGATAAAAAATATGTACAAGTTTTAAAGTGACCAGTTAGTCAGAATAAACTATTCTAGAACCAAACCAGGAGTATAAAAATTATAATGATTATTTTGATTTATTTATTGTAACATATTTTAAGAGATAAAAATTCATTTTTTTTGGTATATTTTATTGAGTGTGCTATTACTGTTGTCCCATTTTTCCCCTCTTTATCCTCCGCCCTGCACCCCAACCCATCATCCCCACATGTTAGTCCATGTCCATGTGCTGCACACACCAGTTCTTTGGCTTCCTAATTTCCCACACTACTCCCAGCCCGCAATTCAATTTGAATTCATTAAGGATTTCTTTTCTAGGACAACAATAAGCATCAGGTGAACTGACTATTTCTCAAACACCTAAATAGTTTTAATTATTAAGTTACATGTAATAAGACTTTTCAGATTATAAATAGATAGCATATAATGATTTTGAAATACTGAAAGGGACTTTCATATGTTAACCAGTACTTTTTTAAAGTTTATTTCTAACACCCCTACTATAAAAAAAAAAAAGAACACCTTCTGTTGGTAGTAAAATAATACATTTTTTCAAATCAATGCAGTATAGATTCCACATGTAAGCGAACTCATATGGTACTTGTCTTTCTCTGACTGGCTTATATCACTTAGTATAACACTCTCTAGGTATATTCACACTGTTGCAAAGGATAAAATTTCATTCTTTTGAACAAAGTGAACAAGCAAAATAGAGACAGATTCATAGATAGAAAGCAGGCTCACAGTTGTTGAGGGTGGTAAAGGTGTTGAGAAAAAAGAAAATAAATGAAAAATAACTCACGGACAAGGACAATGGTGTGGTGATTGCTGGGGGAGGGGGATGCAGGAAACTAGAGGAGGTTATGGGGGGATAAATGGCAATGAACTGACACTCGACTTGAGGTTGTGAACACATGATACAGTGTACAGATGATGTGTTGTAGAATTGTGTACCTGTATAATTTTCTTAACCAGTGTCACTCCAATAAATTCAGTAAAAATGAAAAAAATCATAATTTTTTAAAAATATAAATAAATATAGCCTAAAAATCTCATGAATCTTGAATTCTAATTCTCTGGCTTACACTGACCCTTTAATTTACATGACTTTTCTTTCTTTTATAGTTAAAATTTTCATTTTCTTCACAATTCGAACCAGTTCCTAATTTTTGAATAGATTATTCAAACTACATTAGATTTTACTCTTTAAATAGTTTGCTAGATACATTTTATTTTGCATAGGACCTATTTCCACAATTAGATTATAAAACATACTGCAGAAAACAGATAAATATATTTATACTTCCTTATTTATCTCAACCAAAAACTACTCGCAATTAAGGGTGTATTAAGACTTTTTCTAGATAATATTAAATTAGAAACTTTGATTAAATCTAAATTAATAAGTACTTAATTTTTTGCAAATTATGGAATTATTACACAGATTGTATGGGTGTTTGTGTGTGTTTAGGTTGAGAGGGTGTAAGGCAGGGAGAAACAGAGAGAGAGAAAGCCCAGATATTCATTTTCCATGAGGCATACAATATGTTTTCCACCTCACTGCTAAAAAATGTAAACTTTTTTGAAACTAGTATTTTTCAAAATAAGTTCTCAAAATAAATTTTGTCTTCCATAAAAATAATAAAAATTTATTTAATAATTGAAGCAATATTTAAAAACTTGATATACTTTATGAATCATTTTTTAATTAATTACTTTCCTCCCCTCTTTTCTCTCTCATCTATTTCTCTCTATGACTGTATAAATAATTGTATATGTGCATCTGCATTGATAAACATAAATATAATTGTTTTGACATGGACATCTCTTCTCATTTTTCCATGTATCTTTCTCAAATATACTTTTATGTCATAGGTTAAAGTTTGTGCTGAAAGTCATGCAGAATGCATCAGACAGCCAAATGTTTATTTAAAATATTATTATTATTTGCTCACATGCTGTACCAGTTATTAAATATTACTCATTTTTTTCTTAACAACTTTATAAAACTTCATTTTATAGATCCTCATTTATTTAATCAATTCAAAACTGTTTTCTCTAGATTTTTCCAACATGAGAAGCCCTGTATTAAATGTCTTTCTAATATAGCTTAGCATACTTGACTCATATCTTGTTAGGATAAATTTAACAATTACTCATATCTTGTTGGGATAAATTTAACAATTTTATCAAATAAATTGTAGCTCAAATAAATTTTGATACTTATTTTCAAAATGTACTCCACAAGGTAGGTCTACCTTACACCTCTTCCAAAATTGTATGTGACTTGACCATCTCTTATCCTTAATCCTTTGCTTTGTTTTTTATTTGTTTGTTTTTCATTGCTTTGTTTTTGTACATTCTAAGTCACACAATTCTTAAATTTTCTTAAATTCATGTGAGCCACTTTGGAATAAAGAAAAAATATATATGAGTTTTCGTAAAGCATAACTTCAGTGTAGACCTGCTTGCTATCCATTCTGAACTATAAGAGACTGCAGAAGTAACACAAAACCCAAGCCATTGACATGGGTAATCTAATGAACAGACATCCAAGGTGGTGGTGCTGTTGGTGGTCTGACCAGGCATATGCTGGAGCTGAGCATAGTATCTGAGATCTCTAGAAAGTCTGATACAGTCTCCTCAACCAACTCTAGCCCCCGTATAGCCATCTGACCAATGGCTGGGAGCTTCCTGTAGTGGCAAACTACATTTTATGTATTTTTTGTTACTGATGGGGACTGAAGAAAGAAGTGATATCCTTAAAGGTCAGCAGGAAATTAAGTGGAAAAAAAAGGGCTGGATTTAATAGATATGTAAATTATAGGAAACTACTTTCATTCTTCTAGAGACTCGCTGCTAATGACCTATATATAGTGAGTATTGTAAAAAATAGAATTTACCTGGGAGGTAAAATGTTAGAACTGAATTGCTAAAATTTTTTGCAAGACTAAGATCACATTTCTTTATTTCTTTTTCTATTTCCAATAACTTTATTTACAACTTTTAATTTTTGATTCTCTGTAACTTTTATTTGTTTTTAGCATGTTATTGGTATTTTTATTTAATTTATGTTTAACTATAATTGACATACATTATTAAACTGGTTTCAGGTATACAACATAATAGTTTGACATTTCATTACCTTGCAAAATGATCACCATATTTTAAGTCTACTAACAATTTGTTGCCTTACAAAGTTATTACAATGTTATTGAATATATTCTCTATACTGGGCATTACATACCTATGTCTTATTTACTTTGGAACTGGAAGTTTATAACTCTTAATCTACTTCATCTATATTTTCCATCCCATCACACCCTCCTCCCCTTTGCCAACCAAGATCACACTTTTGTCATTGTTATTGTTGGACATTTCTGGACTTTAAAAATTATGTGTTCCTTTTTTCTCCTTTGACACAATGTCTATACATTTTAACTAGGTTGTTCTTTTATTTTTTCTCATTAATTTCTCTGGTAGTGGTAAGATAGTTGCACTGTGTGTGAGTACCTTATTTATCCTTTTTATCTTTAATTGTGGTTTAAAATAAGCTTCAATCTTTAGAGCAATTTTAGGTTCACAGCATAACTATAACACAAATGTGGATATTTTCCATATACTATCTGCCCCCACATATGTAAGTTTCCCCACAATCAAAGTCCCATGCCACAGTAGTAGTAGTACATTTGCTCCAATCTCTGTATCTACATTTATGCATCATTATCGACCCAGTCCAGAATTTACATTGTGGGTCACTCTCAGTCTGTATAATCTATGGATTTGGACAAAAGTATAATGACATGTATTCATCTTTGCAGTATCATGCAGAATGATGATGCTACAAAGGAATGGTGCCAACCTACAGCGGGCAGGCTGCATGCAACCCAAGATGGCTATGAATGTGGCCCAATGCAAAATCGTAAATTTACTTAAAGCATTATGTGATATTTTTGAGATTATGTGTCACAGTGTACTTAATGTGTGCCCTAAGACAACTCTTCTTCTTCCAGTGTGGCACAGAGATACCAAAATGTTGGACATCCCTGGAGGCCTTAAGGTTCCTTCATGCTCTACTTAATTCATCCCTTTCTCATCTTGTACCCTGGCAACCACTGGTCTTTTACTGTTTCCCTAGTTACACTTTTCCAGAGTCATATAGTTGAATTTATATAGTATATAGTATTTTCAGATTGTCATCTTTCATTTACTAATGTACATGTAAGTTTTCTCCATGCCATTTCATGGTTTGACAGCTCATTTCTTTTTAATGTGTAATAATCCACTTTATGGATATACTGCAGTTTATTACCCATTCTTCTACTAAAGGATACCTTGGTTACTTCCAAGACTTGGCAATTATAAATAGAGCTACTATAAACATTCATGTACTATTTTTTTGTGGACATATTTTTAATTCCTTTGGGTAAATACCAAAGAGAATGATTGCTTGGCCACATGGTAAGAATATGTTTAGTTTTATAAGAAATGGACACATTGTCTTCCAAAGTGGCTGTACCATTTTGCATTTCTACTAGCAATGACTGAGAATTCCTGTTGCTCCACATCCTCTCCAGCATTCGATGTCAATGTTTTTTGTTTTTGGACATTCTAATGGCTATATACCAATATCTCATTGTGGTTTTGACTTACAATTCCTTGATCTATGATGTTTAACACATTTTGTGGGCTTTTTTGCCATCTGTGTATCTTCTTTGGTGTGGTATCCAGGTCTCTTGCCCATTTTTTAATTGAGCTGTATTGTTTCTTATTGTTGAGTTTTAAGAGTTTAAAAAAAAATATTTCTGAAAATAGTCTTTTATAACATATGTCTTTTGCAAATGTATTTTCCCAGTCTGTGGTTTGACATTCCAATCTCTTGAAAGTATCTTTTGTGGAGCAGAATTCTTAAATGTTAATAAAGTCTAGTCTATCAATTATGTCTTTCATGGATTATACCTTTGGTGTTATGTCTAAACTGTCTTAATTATGGTTTTGTTCTACAAATATTTAACATATTCGAGTGGTCAAATCTGTCATTTTTAAAAAGTCAGTCAGACTTGTCTCATTCTTTAATATGCCTTCTCCATACATCTGCTATAAAAATGTGCATACACATTTTCTTTTGGCACATTACAAATGCTAAACCATTAAACAAAGTAGAAAATAAGTTTTACAAGATGTAGAATCAGAATCCAGTTATATCTTTAAGTATATCTACTTATACAAAAACTCTGAAAAAAACATGCAATAGCTACATTTTTTGATTCACTACAAGTAATTTACTCAGCACCTAATAGGTGCCAGGCGCTAATCTTGGTGCAAAGACTATAACTACAAATTATCCTGTTTTTATACAGTTTTCATTTAAAGGTATAAAAAGGAAGTATAGGAAGGTAAATAGAGGGTGAATGGCAGAATGTGTTTGTGAGAAGCCCCACTATTAAAATAAGCGTGAAGCAAAGATATGAAGAAAGTAACTGTAAACATATGTGGAGGAGGAGATTTCTATGCAGAGTTATAAAGTTCATAAACTATAAGAAAGATCTGTATTTCGTGTAGTCAATGAAAGAATAAGGAGGTTAATTTGGAGATAGTTGAAATAAACTCAGAGATGAAGAGGGATTGGGGATATCCAGTATTACCTTTGGGTCACTGTAAAGATTTTTAATTTTACTTTCAGTTAGATAAGAAAATATTGGAGGATTTTTTTAGCAGAGGAGATGAATGGTTTAGGTTAATTGTGTGTGTGTGTGTATGTGTGTGCGTGCACACGCGTGCGTGCTTTGGTGGGGGAAAAAAGATATTCTAAAAATTACTAGGAGTCAAGTGTCCATCTTAAGTCATATCTCAATAATATACAGTTGTTAGTATAAACATAAAGAACTGACTCCATATGTCAAACACTAATTTATAAACACATTTATGTTGATTACATTAAGATGTCTTTTATCTTTAGTAGTACTTTTCTTTTATTAATATCACTTGTGTAAATTTGTTTGTTTCCTTTTTTTCTTTTATCATCTCAGTGTGGGTTGAAATGGTAGACAGCTTCCTGAAAATTGATTCTAATCTTGATTCAGATCCTTACATATCCACATCAGAAAATTGTCCAGGCACTGGTTGAATTTACATACATTATTGGGTTTATCCATGAACCTAATGCCTTTGCTGCATAATGTATGATCTATATAGAAATGGTGGAAAGTTCATAATGAGATGGAAAGAGTGGGAGGGGTGGGGAAGGGTGCAGACAGCCAGGATGAGGGAAGCTGACTCACTCAGGACTTTCACTTTTAGTCATTTCCTTTTTTCTCCCAACAATTGCCCCACCCAACATAGTATCTGGGGACTCAAAGCCACGAGCGCATTCTAATTTTACTCAGAGAAGGGTTATATTTCACATATTTTGGATTACGGCTTTTATTATTTTTTCATAAATTTAATTTACTTTTTCTCCCTATTATATCCATAGTCAATTTTCTATGATGTTGCTATTTTGTGTTCAGTGAAGTTTTATTTTTTTCATGAAAGTACATTACTTCTAATTTCAATAGTAATATAAAATAGAGCAAGATAAATGTGTATAGTTGGTCTACGTTGTTTCTGTTCACACCATGTTTTTACGTGTGCTTATAGGTTTCCACAAACAAAACGTGTAGTAAAGCTTATGAACCCAGATACACACACAGTTTGAGAGGCAGAGAAACATTGGATTGAAAACACATCATTGATAGCATTAAATTGTCATTTTTCATGGTAGGAAATATCTGATTAAATGGCCATGACTGAAAGTACTAAATGATTATATTTGAAGGTCTCTTGGATGCCTTTTTGACAGCATTTAAACCTATTGGCCCAGCTCATAAAATCAGGTAGAATATTGAATTATCTTTGTACATTTTAATCACTCAATATATTAAGTCAAACATATTACATGTCATTTTAATTACATTAATATGTTAAAATAGTAAATATGTAAATAGTTATACACATAAAAGTAAAAAATATTAATGTTTTCAGACAAGCAAAGGAAAAAGGAAATTAACAGCAAAATGGCTATAAGATTACCATTTACAAGGCATTTGTCAAATTTAAGAGGTTAATAATTAAAACGATACTTAAAATTACTTGAAAATCTTACTGTTAAAATTCTTTAGTTTACCTGGAACTTTTATATCCTAAAGATGGCTTAAATATATAGAGAGGAAGCCACAAATCTACATGATTTACTTGTTTTTCTTTAAAAAAAACACACACAGTTTAAATAAAGTTGAAACATCATTTCACTAAATAGACCTCAAAAACCTGAAAATTACATGCAGTTGGATTGACAATTATAAGAAGGAATTTTTCCAATACTAACAGATTTAGAGAATAGTATAGTTTAGATAAAAAATTATATTACTGTTTCTTTTGGCAGAACCCCATAGGAATGCCTTCTTTTTATAAAATAATCAGGTGTGACTGATTATGCCTATACATAAATGTATGATGAATTTAAAGTTATAATATCTCTAATTACAAATCCAATACTTGATAAATGTTGTTCTGAAATTTAGTGATCTTTTACAATAGAAATGTATTTCATATCAACCCCTGTATTGTTTGTTACTCATCAGAATATCCTATTTCACTCATTTGTATATGTGCTGCCATTGGGCAACATGCCATTGCACTTTAACAAGTGGAGTTTAAGCTACTAAATTGCTTTTATATAGGCAAAAAGAAATGCAGGTGTAAGACATACCAGACTCCTCTGATTCACAGTATTCATTGCAATAGAATGTTCTTTTGGAAAAGAGAATCTAAGTAGAGAAATCTATAGTAGATTTTGGTTCATAGTGAGTTACAAAATGTCCTAAACCTTAGCAAAATCTCTGGGTAATATAAACTTCACAGGTTAATTAGTGATATGAACCCAACAGAATTTAATTAACAATTGAGTATGAGCAACTAGAATACTGACATTTTATGTGACCATGCAAATTTATGCAGCAGTGTCAGAATAACAAGCTAAATTATACAGGTATAGACTACTTATCTACAATGATTAATAAGCAACTTCAAGCATTTAGGTTGTTTTAAAGTAAATGGTATGCAAATATGCTTGAATCAAGAATGAAAAACTAAACAAATATGCTAAACTTTCAAATAACTGCTAACATGATGTGTTAATCTCACACTATGATCTATGATAAGTAGAAATCATGAATGTCTTCACGTATTACAAAGATTGAATAAATTTACATCTTTTAGTTCTCATTTTTTGAATGAAGTAAAATGTATTATAAATAAATAACATATATTGACATTATGTATTCTTTCAAAATTTTTATTTTTATAGTACTGTTGTTTTAATTAGTATACACAAAATTGAATAAAGTTTATGATCTAGTACATTTTGACATCCATATACAATCATGAATCCACCACCAAAATGGTAAAGAATATATTCTTCTCTCCCAAAAGTTCCCTTGTTCCCTTTTTAATCAGTCTTCTGTGCTTCTCCCCAAATCCTCCCAACACCTCAGCTTCCTCAGGTAATATGTACTCAGCTTAATGTTGCTATAGATTAATATAACTCACAAAAAAATTCAGATGAGTGGAACTACACAGGATGTACTTTTCTTATCTCTTGCTTATTTCACATAATTATTTTGCTATATAAGCATTCTGTTACATATATTAACTATTTATTCTTTTATTACTGAATAATATTCCATGTTATACATTTACTATAATTTTTGTATCCACTCACCATTGATTAAAATATTAGTTTTAAAAACAAATGTGTTATGAGTGTGTATATACAAGTCACTCAATGGCCATTGTTTTTATTTCCTTCAGGTAAACATATAGGATTAAATAAGTATGTTATTTGGTTTTGAATAGTAGGGGATTATCAACAAGTTTTATTTTATTGGTTTCTAATTAAATGCCAGTGTGACCAAAGAACATACTTTAAATAACTTAAATAATTAATTAAGCTATTTTTATGGCCCATAGTATGGTCTGTTTTGGGAAATGTTCCAGTTGCACTAGCAAATAAGGTGTATTCGTCTGGTATTGTATGAAGTGTTTTGAAAATGTCAATTAGATCAAGATGTAAAATAGGGTTATATAAATATTCTATATCATTACTGATTTTCTCCTTGCTTCTTTGGTCTATTATTGAGAAAGCTGTATTTAAATTGACTCTATAATTGGTAATGTGTTTATGTATTTCAGTTCCATTAGTTTTTACTTCATGTATTTTAAGCTCTATTATTAGATACATATCCATATAGGATCATTATGTCTTCTTAATTAATAAAAACATTATGAAATAACCATGTTCATCTTTATCAATACTCTTAAAATTTATAATATCTTATAGAGCTCCTTCGATCTTTTACATTTTTTTCCCATTAGAGTTAACATTTAATATTATTTTATATTGGTTTCAAGTATACAGAAAAGTGGTTAGGCATTTATAAAATTTATGAAGTGATCCCCTCTGATAAGTCTAATACCTACCTGGCACCATATATAGTTATTACTTTACTAATTCTGTTTCTTACACTGTACTTTACAACTATGTAACATATAACCCATGACTATTTTGTTACTATCAATTGTACTTCTTAATCCTTTAACCTTTTTCACCAAGCCCCACCATTTTCATGAAATTATTATTGACCTGATATATCTTTCCATTCTTTTATCTAATGTATATTTATACTTAATGTCCATTTCTTGGTAGGCAGCATGTAGATGAGTGTTTCTTTGCTTTTTTATCCAATCTGACAATCTCCATTTTTGAAATGGGATATTTAGACCATTTATATTTAGCATGTTTATTGATGTATTTGACTTTAAATTTATTGAATTGTTCTTTTTTCCTGGTCACCTGTTTCTGGTTCCCCTTTCCCTATTTTCCATCTTGTTTTGGATTAACTGATTAACTGGGTATGTTTCATGATTCTGATTATTTCCCTTATTAACTTATTATCTATTACTATTTTATTGATTGCCAGGGTTTACAATACTCACATATAACTTGTCACCATCTATCTTAAAGCTACCTTAATTTTTCCATGTACAAGATTCTTTATTATAATTCTGCTTCTCCTCTCCTGGATTTTATGCTGTTATAGTTATAATCTTAGTTCTTCATATTTTTTATCTTCTATATAATATTGCATTTATTTTTAGTTAAACAGTTAATTATCTTTTAGAGAGATTTAATTACTTTTAAAAATGTTATATACAGAGTTGCTATTTATGGTGATCTAATTCATTTTTATATACCAAGATTTCTGTCTGGCATAATTTTACTTCTGCTTAAAGGGCCACCTTAACATTTTTTATTGTGCAGATATGCTCATAATAATTTTTTTAACTTTGTCATGTCTTAATAAGTATATCACCTTTGTTTTTGAACAACACTTTTCACTGAGTATGGAATTTTGTATTAATGTTTTCTTTTGAGTTCTTTAAAGATACTGCTCCACTATCTTCTCATTTCCATTGTTTATGGAAAACATTTTATTATATTTAATTGTGTTGTTCTACACAAATGTTAATTATTTTTTATCATTATTATTTACCAATTTGATTATTATGTGCCTTGGTATGGTTTTAGTAATGTTTATTTGCATGAGGGTTGGGTGTGAATGGTTGTTATACTATTTGAATCTGTTAGTATGTGGTTATCATAAAATTGTTTTTAGCTATTATTTTTCAAATATGATTTCTGCTCCTATAATTCTCTCCCAAATTTCAGAAATTTCAAAATATGTGTGTTAGACTATTAAAGTGTCTTATGGCTCACTGATTATGTGCTAATTTAAAAAAATTCTCTCTTCTAATTTATTTTTTTCTGTTACATGTCAGGGAGTTTTAATATCTATCTACATTTTTACATTTACTAACCTTTTACTTTTCAAAAATATCCAGTATATTTTTCATTTCTGACATTGTAGTTTTCATCATAGTACATTTAATTTAGATCTTTTTTATACCTCCTATTTCTCAACACATTCAGTCTTCTTTACCATATTAACCTCAGTTATAATTGTCTTTATATCCTTGTCCACTACCTCTACAATTGTGCCAGTTCCAGGTCAGTTTTGATTTGTTGATCCTAACTGAAGGAAGTCTTCCCAGCTCCATCTTGATTTCCCCATCCCTGTTCTGCATACCACTATTCATTCAAGACAGTAAATTAGGAAAATTTTAGGTCTTACCTCATGTGTTTCCCATTTCTTATTTACTATTCTTCTTTACATTGAATCTATTTTCTTGAAAACCATCATTTCATATATTTTCCCCAATAGTTTTAGTTATTTGAGACAGAAGGCTAAAGCCGATTCCTGTTACTCCATCTCAACTGAAAGTAGAAGTCATGCCTTTTATTTTTTGCCATGTCTTAAATAAAACTTAAATTGAATTAAAGGGTTTGCTGTAAAGAACAGTGCAATTTACCTAAGAATGTTTAATAATTTAGTTTCAATTATTGCAACTTTGTATTGATATTTATCATTGGCAACTTCTTTTTCTATCAGTTCCTTTAGATTAGTGATGTCAACATATCTTTAGAATTATAAAGAATTAAACATTAATCTTTAGTGTAATGTATTTCAACATTCAAAAAGATGAGTAGTTATAACATTATTGCAGAACCATTCCCCCAAGTAATAGTGGCTTAATGCATATAAATCATTCTGTTAAGAGCAAGTGGAAACTTTGCCTAAAACATAATAAACATTTTTAATGGGTATTGAAGAGATTCTGAGATAGTCACAACTTCAGAGATTAAGATCTGAATAGAAGGCAATTTTCGAGATATGAGATCAGCTCTGTGGTATTTTTACTCTTAGATCTTTCTTAAAACCAAACTGCCAAAAATTGAGCAAAAGCAGATTATAAAGCTGAATATTTTTGTTCATCAGTCTCATAGTGATAAGAAATAAAAATTGGCCTCAAAAATCCACCAAAGAGATGGCTCTGCTAAGACCTGTATTTCACTTAGAATTTCTGCAGTCTTATACTCAGAAATGGGAAGGGATTGACACTCAACCTCTAGTCAATTAAGTTCCTGATCGGATTTAGTTGGATTTAGGTGATCTGACCCTAATATAGATCCTTGCTGGAGAATAAGGTAAATTTTCTCTAAGGGCAAATGATAGTATCTAAAATTTCTATTGTTTTTCAGATCTAATAGCTGACATCTTATATACATTTTCACAACCATTCCAAGGTGAAAGACCACAGGATTAAAAAGAAAAAAGAAAATAGGGCCAATAATAAACAATCTTTATTTTGCAGCTTTCAGATATAGAATTTAAAATAGAGATTAGTATATTCCAAAATGTAGATAGATGACAGGATGGAAAACCTTACTAGAGAGGCAAAATCTATAACAAAGAAACAATAGAAACTCTAAATATGAAATTTCAAACAGTAGAGATTGGAACTAGCATGAAGAGAATTAAGTGATAGGTAAATAAAAACTGAACAGGCTGAAAAAATTAAATTAAAATACAGAAAAGTAGAAGAAACCTGTGGAACATAATGAAAGGTCTAACATTATTTTTAAAGATTTTATTTATTTCTAGAGAGGAAGGGAGGGAGAAAGAAAGGAAAAGAGACATCAATGTGTGGTTGCCTCCCCACACTCTCACCTACGGACCTGACCCACAACCCAGGCATGTGCCCTGACTGGCAACTGAACCAGTGATCCCCTGGTTTACGGGCTGAGCCACACCAGCCAGGGCCTAACTTCTGTTCTTAAACTAGAAGAAGAACATTAGGAAAATGAGTCAGGAGCAATGTTTAAAGAGATAATGTTTAGACATTTTCCAAAAAATTTGAAAGGTACTAAACCACATGTTTAAGAGGCCTTGAACATACCAAGCAACATGATAACCTAATATTAAGTGCTCATAAAATCAACAATAAACATATAAACAATGCAAAATAAAGATAGGCAAATATATATTTTCAAGAACATCACAAAAATGATATAAAAATGACAAACACATGAAAAGTGCATAATCCTTTCATCATCGGGAAGCTCTAAGATGTGGTGCAACTGAATATATAAACATTGTTGCTGAGAATTTAAATCAGTACAAATACATTGAAAACCCTTTGCTATACATAATAAAATTCAACATGTGTATACTCTTTGAACCAGCAATTCCACTTATGAGTATATACAAAGGGGTTTGTGCGTGTGTGACAAAAGACCTGTTTAAGAATATTCATTTACAATGACCCCAAACCAGAAGCAACCCAAAACTCTTACAACTGTGTATGAATACTAATGTTTGGTATGTTTCAAAACTGAATATTATAAAACAATGGCAGTGAATGGAGGACTACTAGATAGAACCATAGAGATGTACTTCTATATATATTAAACAAAAGAACATGGAACCATATAGATGTACTTCTATATATATTAAATAAAAGAAGCCAGGTACAAAATAATATATACTGTATAATTCCATTTTTTTAAGTTTAAAAATAGGCAAAACTAATGAACAGTGACATAAATGATCCTAAGAGCTAGATTTGGGAAGTACAAATAGGAAAGGCTAGGAGAAGGTAAAGGGGACATTGAATGTTGGTAACATCTTATTTCTGAATCTACTTGTTGTTCACACAGATGTACCTTCAAAATAAAATCATACAATTTCTTCATTTCATATAAATGTGTTATATTTCCATAAAAATTGATTAAAATAAACATATTACCTTTATGTGTTATATTTCCATGAGAATTTCTTAAAAATAAACATTATTACATTTTATCATTCCTGTGGCTCCTTGATAATTGATGTATACACTGCCTTGCCTTTTTATTTTGCTCACCTTCACTGAAAGGTATAGTAGTTTAATGTTATAGAAAAAAGTTTAAATGTATACAACAGTTATGTGAAAACTTTTCCATGGAAATGAAGAGTCTATAAAAATTTCTTCATTTTTTTTGTTTTGTTTTGCTTAATCCCTTCACCTTTTACAACCAGGTCCCCAACCCCCTCTCATCTAAAAACTGTCAGCCTGGTCTCGGTATCTATGAGTCTCTTTTTGTTTTGTCTGTTAACTTATTTTGTTTGTTAGATTAACATATAAGTGAAATCATATGGTATTTGCCTTCCTCTGACTGGCTTATTTCACTGAGCGTAATGCTCTCCAGGTCAATTTCCTTCTTTTTTGTGGCTGAGTAGCATTCCATGGTGTAAATGTACCACAGATTTTTTTTTTAATCCATTCATCTACTAAGGGGTACTTGGGTTGCTTCTATAGCTTGGCTATTGTAAATAATGCCACAATGAATTTAAGTGTGCGTATGTCCTTTTGAATTAGTGTTTCATGTTTCTTCAGGTCTATTTACAAAGATGAAATGCTAGGTCATAAGTCAGTACCATTTTTAATTTTTTAAGGTAACAGGAGGAAGTAGGAAAAAGTAAAGGAGGCATAAATGATGATGGAAGGAGACTCGATCTGAGTGGTGAACACACAATAAAATATATAGATGATGTATTATAGAATTGTATATATACTTGAAACATATTTTATTACCAACTTCACCCCAAAAATTTCAATAAAAAACTTCTTCAGACTTTCCTATTATTAGTGTATTCTTCTAAACTAGATGTAAAAAACGATAGATGCAAAGAAGCAAAAGCAGAAAAGGCAGGAAGGGAGGGATGCAAGGAAGAGAGAGAAAGGTAATAATGATAATGTAAAATAGAAAACAGGTGTGAACTAATAGTAGGAAAATTGAAGTAATTAAGAAAGCATTAAAGAAATGAGAAAGGGAAGCCAGAAATCTTTCTTATTCTTAAGGAGAATGCTTGTAAATTTTGCCCATTGAGCTTTGTATTCTCCTCTCTTATTCAACATAGTAATGGAAGTCCTAGCCATAGAAATGCAACAAGAAGAAGAAATAAAAGGCATCCAAATTGGAAAGGAAGATGTAAAACTGTCATTATTTACAGATGGCATAATACTGTACATAGAGAACCCTAAAGATTCCACAAAGAAACAGCTAGAACTGATCTATGAATACAGCAAAGTAGTAGGATACAAAATTAACATTCAGAAATCAGTTGGATTTTTATATGCCAAAAATGAACTATCAGAAATGGAAATTAAGAAAATAATCCCGTTTATGATTGCTTCAAAAAGGATAAAATGCCTAAGAAAAAATTGAAAAGACAACATTAAAGACCTATACTCAGAAAATTTTAAGACACTGAAGAAATTGTTGAAGATACAAATAAGTAGAAGTACTTACCATGTTCATAGATAGGAAGACTTAATATCATTACAATGTCAATACTACCCAAAGCAATCTATGGATTCAGTACAATTCCTATCAAGCTACCAGTGACTTATTTCACCAAACTAGAACAAATATGCTGGCAGTGGGTTTTTCATATATGTCCTTTGTTATGTTTAGGCATATTCCCTTTATTCCCACTTTGCTAAGAGTTTATCATAAATGGGTGCTGGATTTCATCAAATGCTTTTCATGCACCTATTGATATAATCATGTAGTTTTTCATTTTATTTATGTCTGTATCACATTTATCAACTTGTGAATGTTGTACCAAACTTGCATTCCCAAAATAAATCCCATTTTATCATGGTGTATGATCTTCTTGATGTATTGCTACATTCGGTTTACTAATATTTTCTTGAGAACGTTAACATTTATGTTTATCAGGGCATTGGCCTATAATTATCTTTTTTTTTTTTTTTTTTGGTAGTTTCTGTATCTGGTTTTGGAATTAGGATATTGCTGGCCTCCTAAAATGAACTTGAGTGTCTTTCCTCCTCTGGTATTTTTTGAAATAGTTTCAGAAGAAGAAGTGCTAGTTCTCTCAGAATGCTTGGTAAAATTCATCTGTAAAGCCATTGTCCAGACCTTTAACTTTGTTGGGAGTTTCTTGATCACTGCTTCAGTTTCATTTGGTGCAATCTGTCTACTCAGATTCTCTGATTCTTCTTGATTTGGTTTTAGAAGATTGTATGTTTTTAGACATTTATCAGTTTCATCCAGATTTTCCAATATATTCACATATAGTTGTTTGTAATACTTTCTTACAATCCTTTGTGTTTCTTTGGTGTCAGGTGTTATTTCTCCTCTTTCATTTCTGATTTTATTTTCTTAGATCCCTCTCTTTTTTTCTTGTTGGATTAGTTAAAAGTTTGTCAACTTTGTTTTTCCTTTCAGAGAATCATCTCTTGGTTTCACTGATCTTTTGTATTGTTTTTTGACTAATTTTTGACTCTGCTCTGATTTTTATTATTTCCTTCCTTCTCATTACTTTGGGTTTCATTTGTTGTTCTTTTTGAAGGTCCTTTAAGTGTAAAGTTTGTTTTTTGTTTGTTTGTTTTTATTTCTGTTTTTTCTTGTTTCTTCAGATAGGCCAATAATGCCATGTATTTCTTTCTTAGAATTGGTTTCCCTTTGTCCCACAGATTTTGGTTTGTTGTGTTCTCATTTTCATTTGTTTCAAGGTAACTTTTGATTTCTCCCTTGATTTCATTGTTGACCCATTCACTGTTTAATAACATGCTATTTAGCTTCCATGTCTTTATGTATTTTTCAGTTTACTTCTTGTTATTGATTCCTAGTTTCAAAGCATTGTGGTCAGAGAAGATGTTTAATGTGACTTCAACCTTCTTAAATTTATTGAGACTCATTTTGTGTCCTAACATGTGGTCTATCATAGGACATGTTCCATGTGCATTTGAAAAGTATTTATGTCCTGCTACTTTCATGTGAAATGCTCTGAAAATATCAATTCAATATATTAGATCTAGTGTGCAATTTTAGGCCACTGTTTCCTTGTTGATTTTCTGTTTGGAAGATATAACCATTGAATTTAATAAGGTGTTAAGACCCCCTACTATAACTGTATTTCTATAAATTACTCCTTTTATTTTCATCAAGATAAGCTTTAGATATTCAGGTCCTCCTATAATGGGTACATAAATTTACTAGGGTTATATCCTCTTGTTGGATTGTTCCCTTTATCAATATGTATGTTCTTCTTTGTCTCTTACTATAGTCTTGTTTTAGAGTGTATTTGGTCAGATATAAGTATTGCTATCCCACCTTTACTTCCTTTACACTTGCATGAAATATCTTTTATCATCCCTTTATTTTTTGCCTTTGTGTTCCTTTTGATGGTTCTTGTTTTCTTACCCATTCAGCTACCCTCTGTCATTTGGTTGGAGCTTTTAAGTCATTTACATTTAAGGTGATTATTGGTAAATACATTTTTATTGCCATTTTATTTTTTAACTATCTTTCTCTGGTTTTTTTTTTTCTTCTTCTTAAAGCAAGTCCTTTAACATTTGTTGTATTGTTCATTTGGTGTTAACACACTCTTTTAGTTTTTTCTTGTCTGGGAAGCTTTTTATTTCTCCTTTAATTTTAAATGATAGCTTTGCTGGGTATAGTTGGTTTGCTTGGTTGTGGGTCCTGGCTTTTCATCACCTTGAATATTTTATGACGATCTCTTATGACCTAAAATGTTTTTGTTGAGAAATGAGATGACAGTCTTATTGAGGTTGCCTTGTAGTTTATTCACTATTTTTCTCTTGAAACTCTTAGGATTCTTTCCTTGTTTTTATCCCTGCAGATGTCATAGTTGATCTGAGAGATACAAACAAACTTTTCTAATTATTGTTACATTTATTGAGTGCATGGGTTCAAGGTCATAGCTAGCTGTGCATTTTATATGAGTGGTGGTATGTCATAACATTAAGCTACCTGTTTGGTTATTACGAGTGTTTCATAAAGTTGTGTGATATGGTTTATGATATTCAGTAGCATATTGTATCTGAGAGATATAAATATAAAGGTGTTCAGATCCCCACAGATGTGCATAGGCCTTTATACCTGAAACTTAATCAATTCAAAACACAAATTAAAGGAAATATTAATGACAGCATAGATATGGCTCCCTCAACAGTTAGAAAAATAAAAAGATGTGTTTGGTGCTATGCATCCAAAATGAGTCACTTATCAATATATTTTTGCAAGCTTGAGAAGTATTTATGCCTTGAGCATAGCAATATATTTTGCAATGACTGTTACAAACGTTTTGCAAAGCCAACTATTGAAGATTCTGATTAATTAATGTTAAATATGTTTTTGTTTATTTTGTATAGCAATATCAATGTTTTCTATTTGAAAAAAAATTTTATGTTTTGTTTTATATTTCCTTGTATAATAATTTCTAGATTGTAACTGAAAATAAATAAAAATAATGTATTTAGCTATATAAATAAATGCAAATTTGTAGTGTTTTAATTTTCTTTTTTATTTTTTGCGTTTTAGCACACACTAGTAATGAATGTAGCTCTCAGATACATGCAACCTACATTCAATTTTTTTTTTATCATGACCTCTGCTGCGTTAAACTGTGCCATTTTATTAAAATTTTCTTGCAGTAGGCCTCTGTGGGTCCATCTTGTTTGGGATTCTCTGCACTTCTTCCACTTATGTATCCTTTTTCTTCACTACATTAGGGAAGTTTTTGGTCATTATCTCTTCAAATATACCCTCAATCTCTTTCTCACTCTTTTCTCCTTCTGATATTCCCATGTTGCAGATACTGTTACCCTTCATATTATCTCAAAGGATTCTTAAGACCTCTTCATTTAAAAAAAAATTTTTTAATGTTGCCGATCTGCTTGGGTGTTTTTTTTTTCCTGTCTTATCTTCCAACTCACTTATTTGATCCTCTGCTTCATCTAACCTACAATTTATTCCTTCCAGTGTATTATTTACTTCAGATGTGCATTCTTTATTTCTAATTGGTCATTTTTTATGGTTTCTAATGGATTTTTTTTTTCATGCAGTTGAAGATCCTTATAGTCATTACTCTAAACTCTATATCTGATAAATCACTAGCCTCCATTTCATTTATCCCTTCTTCTGGAGATTTCTCTGATTCTTTCACCTGTGGTGTGTCTGTCGTCCCATTTTGGCTGGTTCTTTGCATTTTTTTTTCTATGTAGTAGGTAGATCTGCAGAGACACTGGTGCAGAACTATGTCAGATATTGCCTGTGACTGGCTGTGGGGACCTGTTAGAAACTATCAGAAATCCACAGCATGTGGCTCCCTCCACTGGGCCTGTTTTTGTGCAGAAAGAACCAAGCTGTGCAACAAGGCTGGCTTTTACCAGCATTAGGCCTGGGGGAGTGTCAGCTAAAGACTCAGAGCTCTCAGGGACCCACCTTCAGTTAGGATTAATCACTGGTATAGCCTCCAGCTGTACTCAGCAGCTGGCTTAGGCTCCAAAGGATGGGGCAACAGGAATTCCTGTGGGTGAAGCTATTGCTTCCCCTCGGGTTGATGTTGCTCAGAGGGGAATGCTCTGCCCAAGAAAGATAGCTTCTGAAGTATGGAAAATGACTTAGCATGGGATCCTGGTGGTTGATCCTTCAGTACCCTCTCCAAAGTCCCCATCAAAAGAATCTCCTCATATGCCTCTAGTCCACTCAGCTCTCCCTCTGCCAGAGTCCAGGGTAAGTGACTGCAAACAACATTTTGTTCACTGGTCATAAAGAGACTCTTTGCATCTCTAGTAATGTCTACCTGGCAGACAGAAGTCCCACTGCTTTTCCCAGCTGAATCTTATTTGGGTTCCTTTCCAAGTTCTAGTGATATAGGCTGGGGAGCCAGCTTGGGGTTTAGACCCCACACTTCTCAGGGGAAAACCTCCAGATGCTAAAATATTCCTCCAGAACTTCAGTTGCCACCCATGGATGCCCAGCCAACTCTCTTGCACCTCTGCATTCCCTACCAATCTCATTGGAGTGCAGTGCTTTCTTCCATATATCCTTGGTTATAACACATCACTCCAGCTATTGTTCAGTCGGTTTTGTTGTAATTCCAATAAAGTCCTGGGAGGAGGTTTTGTAGCTTCTACTTATTCCTCTGTCATCTTAGGTACTCTCAAAGTCATTTGATAAAAGTTCTTTCAATATCTCACTTTTGAGATAAATTTCTCAGCATGTATTTTAAATTAAAATTTTATTTTTGCTGGGGTTTACTTCTTACAAAGTTTTAATGAAATTATACTCAAACTTTTGAAAACTATCTAAATATATCTAAGATATGGACATATTTCCCCTTATATTTTTAAGTTGTATTTTTTTAAGCTTTTTACCCATGTGTTAATTTTTTCAGTGTTGATTGCACTATATTTCATGAGCAGTTGATATTCCTCTAAAATTTCAAAACCCCTAGCTTTTAATATTACTAATTAAATATACTCAAGGAAAAATTATGTATATTATAAAAACAATAAATATACATGAGATTTAATGGACAAATTTAAGTGCAAATATATATACCAATGCATATATAATACCTAATAAATATGAGGTCTATCCAGAAAGTACTCATGCATGTAATATGAAAAATAAAGACATTATTGAAGAAGATACAAGGTACAAGAAACATTGTACAGAGGACGATAATGCCCGAGTCCCCTTCAAAGTTGAAACCCTGGAGCCTAACACAGTTCTCCCTATTGCCATCAGATGCCCTGTTATATCTTCCTAAATCTCATTGACAGTCTGAAATCTCTTCCCTTTCAAAGGTGATTTCAGTTTTGGGAAAAGCCAGAAGTTTCTAGACACCAAATCTGAGCCATAATGGGGCTGAGTCACCTGGGAGACTTGATGTTTCACTAAAAATCTCTGCCCCAGACGTGATGCGTGAGTGGGTGTGTTGGTACAATAAAGCTTCCAATCACCAGTTGCTCATAGCTGAGCCCTTCTGAATCATCCAACTAGTTTCCATGGAAGAATATTCAAGCTTAATGGAAAATTTGATGCAGATTTGTTGCTCCACTTGCTCAGTCATTTTGAATGTGACGGCCACGCAGAACACATGCTCACTCAGTGTGTGTCTACTGCCCCCACTGACTAGTACAGTGAAGACGTCATTGTTCACGCATGTGCATTCCAGGCCACACTTCTTGGCTGCCATGCCAGAAACATCAGTGTTTTGAAAAACATTCTCTTTATATTAACAATGGCTGGATTTCTTCTGGACAGATTTCATGTATTCCCAGTAAGAAAAAGTACCATGACATATAAAAAATGATTTAAGAAAGGAAGCAATTATATCTATATTTTAGCACAGGAGTTTTACCTAAAATATGCAAAAGCATTTTATTGCTTCTAACTGAATATTTAATTGATACTAAGAAATGTATTCTGAATATGTCAGTATTTCTAATAGTAGAATACATGTGACAATTATTGCAACTGTAATAGTCTTATGACAGAGCTGTCATTTTATGCCATGTATGACCTTGGTCTCAGCTATTCATATTGTAATTATTTCAATTGAGTCATCTACATTATTGAAACTAGACATGTCACGTTTGATTACCATTTAAAATGTTTTTTTAAATGTTCAACTATGTTTTGGCATTGAAACACAAAATGTTATTGTGTATGAAGAGGCACAAAAGCAGAAATCTAGGGCATAAATATGACATTAGTGAAGTAAATATTCATTGTTAAAGGAATAGCTTCAATTATAAATTTTCTTGAAAGTAACATTCAAATACTTTATGGGTCTTGAGAAAGGAAGACACTTTCAAGTAGAGAAGCTGTCTTATTTTATTATTCCAAAGGATGCAGCAGAATTATCAATCACTGTCCTTGGAAATTATGAAACAGAGGAATTTATCAAATTCTTAGTAATATTTGAACATTTGAATGAGACAGACAGAAAAAGAGAAAGAGAGAAATAGAGAGTAAAATACTACTGCAAATGATTTATATATTGTTTAGGTTATCAGTTTTTTAGAATTTCCCAATGATTTTGTACAGAGCAGCTTAAATTCCAGGAATAAGAAAAAACTATGACTATAGTTAAATCAAATGCACTGATGTAATACCAGCATCAAAATTTGAAAAATGGCATTCAGTGGCTTGGAAGAAAATGTTAGGACAATAAAGTACTTTTCTAAAAAAATGCTGATAACCAATGTTCTTGAAAATGTAAGTACTGCCTTATGTGGAAACACATGAAATTGTTGACTATAATTAGAAAAATTAATATAAAACATTAGGCTAAGAATGAGAGAAAATTTCTATATTTTGTCTATATTTTCTCTAAATTGGTATATTAAAAAACCTAATAAATTTAAATTAGCTCATTTAATAATTATAATATTTTTGTCCAAAATGAAGAAAAAACTATAGAAGCACTTATTTGTGAAAATTTGCAAAAACAGAATAAAAAGAGAAACATGGGCTCCCCTTGTCCCACTGCATGTTAGGGCAGAACAGAGGGATTTAGCCAAGCTGGATGTCAGAGTATAGGAGAGATCCTCAGACTCTGGGACTTTTAGACTCACTGTTAAGGAAGCACACACTGTCCCCTTGGAAGAAACAATTTATAGGATTTAATTACATATCAAACAGCAGAAACATGGGTTCTGTTCTACATCAAAATGTCAGTACTCATGCTTTGGGGAATATCAGCTCCTTCCCCAAATGATCATAAGCCTGGAATCTGTGCCTTGGGATTGTAGTATGAAAAAATATGATGTCTGTCATTAGCATTCATGTGGGAAAAAAGATAATTGGGTTATTACTTAATGTGCATTATTCTTTTATTACATCATGGTGCATTTTACGATTAAATGAGTCTCAGAATTGATAAAATGTGATAACTGAAGCAGTTGTCCATTTTGTTTCCCCTTGAAGAAAATTTATAGTTATATGGCTACTGTTTTCAATATTGAATTATACTCATAGATACATCGGCAGTATTCTAAACTTGTTACAGAAAATAGTAACAGATATAAAGGAGATTATAATACACTTTTTATCTTCATATATTGCTGCATATATGCAGTACATATTAGCATTTGAGCAATCCTTTGCTATCTTTTGGTTTATAAACTTTTAAATAAAACAGGGAATGACTGAAACCTTCCATTAACAACATTAAATGTAACATTTATTAAATTTTTGTGTACTTATCTAAAATGTTTCCCCACTATGCACATTTTGAACAATTGAAATGTTTTATTGTTTGTATTATTTTAAAGGTAATTTTATTATGTTGTATTGACATCCTCAAATCTGGTAAGAAACTCCTTAACAGTAATTCAATGTAACTATTTAATGTTTTCCTTCTAATAATAAATGAAAATCTTGATATGTTTCATAAAGAATGCCTTGTAACATCACTTATATTACATTACATTTTTATCAGTAAAACAGTGTTCACCTCTGAATCCAGGATAAAAGATCTTCTGAAAATATTAGTGGTGTAATTTCTGGGTTTGCACTTAAATTGAAATAATATATAAAAAGAATGTATTCTCCTTGATATCCCCATTATTGTTTCAAATAAATGGTAACTGTGAATATGTGAATACTTTACTCAAAATTATCTTTTTAGTTCTAATATGATACATTGTCACATGAGAGGATTATAGAACTTTTTAATCATTCAGTAGTCTATTCATAATTCTTTTAAAATGTAGTTCAGTCTTTTAAATTTAAACAATTGAAGTCTTTCCATACTGTTCTACCTTATATCTACATTACTAGTATTTTGGTGCTTTCTGTTGCTAAATGGCCAGATCCAGTTTGGTCATTCGTTATCACTGAGTTCTTTGGGTAGATGAGTAACAGTAGTAATGGTCTCATATACTCAACGGCAGATGAAAGCACAGCTCCTTTTCCTCACAACTGAGATACTAGGTGGATTCACTTATTACAATGAAAACAAATCTAATATTAAATTCTACCACAAATGAAAATAGATATTAACCTTTACTAAAAAAAATTATATAACTTTACCTTATAAGCTTGATAAAAACTCAGCTATCTCCTCTAAAAATAATTTTTAAAGATTACTGTAAGCAGATGTGGAAACACTAAATTTTAGGATTCAGGTAATCTTCCAGCCCAGACATGTGATGGAATCCTCTGTTCATGTAAAATGTGGACTTGGTCAGGGTTCTAGGCCTGTGACCCAAAACCAGACAGTGAGAAAAGTTCAGTGTCTGTATTTTCTATCATACTCAGTTTTTTAAATTTTCTCATTATATTTATCAGCCTGTGGGGTATGTATGTTGTGAATAATTACACTAAATGATTGGTAGAGAGCCTTACTAGTCAGTTTCATAAATCTGAAGAGCAATCATCTTTGTCAAGCCACCATTAGGAGGAATTGGGGGCATTAAGGAATCTTCGTTATGCAGTGCTTTCATGTTCTTTAAATATAATATTTAGGAAAATGCCTGATTAAATCACAATCACTTAGTAGTTGAATTAATAAATAATGGCAGCCACAACCAGAAATCTCCTAATGGTCATATAGAAAAGATGTTACATAATAACCGAATGAGTGATATAATTCATTAAATATCACACAAAAATAATTCTCGACAGGATAATTCTGTTAGCATTTAAGCCAGTATTTACCTGGGTCAGTAATAAGTTACCTCAATAGTAGTATCAAATTGTGATTCTGCATTTAAATATAAGTGGGCTGGAGAACTGTAGGAAAATAATAGTAGTAACATGATTGGTGAATCTTCTTTAATATCCCTTGAAAAAAATTAAGAAGAAAAACTGGACAGAACAACTAAATTAGCAAAACTAAGGAATACATTTTTCCACCTGCCAAATAGGACTGGAAGAGACAGAGAACTATGCTACTGATAGCTGTAAAAGGAGGAAACAGAGGAGACATTAGACCTCTGGTGGTTCTTAAACAGGGGAAGTTCTACACACAGCCAAAAAGTACTCACTAGAAAGGATAGCGGGTGAAGATGATGACAACAATTAAAACAGGTGATTGTTCAGATGTAATACACGAGTACAAGGGAGAGTCTCATAACTGGAGTCTTCCAAGTCCCATAATCTCTTCCTTTTTACTAAAATCTCAGAATCAGAAGAAACTACTGATGGTAACATTTAAATTAATTAGGGCAGGGCCATCAGAGTAAAACAACTATGAGTCAATGAAAATTGTGGTAGGGTGGAGCAGAATGTTTCAAGAAGTAGATCATTTATTCTACCACTCTGCAAAACCAAGAAGAGGGGAATGTTAAAACCCAAGATGTCAGGAAAAATAATCTTGACCCAATTATTTCTCTAAAACAATGATTTTCAACCACTGTGCCACAGTATACCGGTGTGCTGCAAGAAATTTTAAAACATGCAATGCCTGACAACTTAGGAGCACTAAACTCTTTTCCCTTAGATTATAAAATTTTTGAAAAATGACAACAACCACACAACAGTAGCCATCCAGTGTCAATGTATCAAGTATATCTATTTGTTGTCAGATCAGCCAAAAATATATATTTTGGTGTGTCACAGAATTTTAGTGATTAGTTTATGTATGCCATGAGACAAAAAAGTTGAAAATTGCTGCTCTAAAAGACCAAAAATACTTCTCACATTAAAAATAAGTAAGAGAAACATATTTTGATATAATTTCATAAAAAGTTAACAAAGGAAAAAAGAGAATGAAGAGAACAGCACTTCTATGACCAATGAAAAATGTTAAATGGTATTATAAAATAAAGAAAGTTTTATAATGTAATAAAAATAAAGAAAATATAGAAGCAATAAAAAACAAAAATTAGAAAAATCACATAGAGTGACTGATTAGGTGGAAGGAATATTTGAAAGACGATGTGCTGTAACTCAGAAAAACAATGTAATGAAATGTAAAAATTCATAACAAATATAATAACTAAACCAGAAGAAAATCAAAAGTACATAAATTTAAAACAAGTCTTAATGGCAAAAATTGAGAGTAGTAAAATTTTAAACATTAAGCAGCATTATTTAAAATAGCCAAGATTTGGAAGCAGCCCAAGTGTCTATCAGTAGCTGAATGGAAAAAAACAAACAACAAAAACTCTTCAGACACAAGGAAAGTATGGTGATTACCAGAAGAAAATATGGTTGGGGGAGGTAGAAGAGGATATGGGGGATAAGTGGTAATGGAAGGAGGCTTTACCTGGGGTGGTGAACACAGAATACAATATATAGGTGATGTATTCTAGAACTGTACACCTGAAACCTATATGTTTATTAACCAATGTCATCCCATGAAATTCAATAAAAAAGTAAAATCTAAAAGAAAATATAAAACAAAATAGAAATGATACTTTTGAGTGTGGATAGGAAAAGAAACTGACCAGAGAATAACTCTGACTCTTCTATACACTCATTTTGATGGATCAGCATATTGAAGGACACAGCTGGAAAGCTGATGAATATTCTTTTGAGATCCTTCCCTAAGACTGTCCCCAAAATTTCTGCCTTTAGAAAACAGATAAAAACCCTTAAGACAGATGACTCAGTGTGCGCTTTTTCTTGGGCATGCCCCTACCTCCCCTCTTGCTTCCTCAGGTGTGTACCTTTGCTTTCTGTCTCCTAAGCTTGAAAGATTCCTAGGAAACTTGCAACCAGGGAAGCAGTGGCAACTTGTCCTTGGCCAACCTCCTGAAACTTTCTCCAAAGTCCCACTTTTTCCCTCTGTAACCTGTTACCTGAGACCACATAGCCCAGCTAACTCACTTCTTCTGCCTCTGTGACTTGCTTTCTACAGGGCCAAGGCAGCCTCACCTGGACTTGGCTCTTTCTCAAGTTTCCAAAGTGCCAGGGAGCTCTGCCTAGGATCAACCCTACTGTGATTATCTTGCCTCTTCTATCTTAAGCCCTTACTTTTTTTTCATTTCCCCTAGCTTTAACAAAAAACAAAAAACAAAAAACAAAACAAAACAAAACAAAAAAACACTCTCAAAATCACCTGGACTCGTTTTGTGAAATCTTTCCAGTGAGATGTCAAGAACCCCCTCATTCCTGACCATGCTGGGGCAGACCTGCCTTGGTTCCAGTACCTTTCCAGTGACATTACTATGTGATATATATATTTTTATTTGATTGTTTGTTTTTTCCTTCCACTAAATATAAAGGTAAAGCGAACCGTGTCCTTGTTTGCCTTTTTTACTTCTTTCTCTCAATTCCTAGACAGGATCTGGAGCAAAGTCAACATTCAATAAACATTTCTTGTGTTTCCCTTCATTTTCCTTTGCATTTATATTCATATATATTTTCAATTATCTTTTATATAAAATATTCATATTTTCTATTAAATATTATATGAATTTATTAATCTAGCCACACAACCTTTATAATGATAACTTGAAATGACTACTTAATATTCTTTCTGAGTGCTATAAATACTGCTATTTCTGGAAATATAATTTATTTCCACTTTGTATATTATACTAAAATTTATAATAATCATATAATTTAGCATCTCTTTGCATATGATTTTACCTTCTTTAGCACTGTTTATTTTAGAATAAATGAGATGACAAAATCAATGGATTTAAACATTTTTATGAGCCTTGATGCATAGAAACCAACTCCTTTCAGAAAGTGTTTTACCAATTTAACTGAGGAGATATGATGCAAGTTTCATTCCCTCAGAGCATCCGTAAGTTAGTAGATGGTTTTCTTCCTGCAGTAATTGTCTCTCAATTATCTGTACCAGAGAGGACAGAGAAACATCTATTTTATTCCCCCATGTAGTAGATGATAGTGGAGTCATGTCAGGTGTTGAGAAAGTCATACCTAAGATAAGACTTTCATTTACTTAACTACTGCGAGACCTGCAGCATTGAATATATAATACAGTTACAGTTCTTAAGAGATAGAAGGAAAATATCATCTGGGACACTCTTCCACAGGCACAAAATAGCTACCAGATGATAGATAATAAGTGGCATTTACAAAGATAACTTCCTGTCTTGAGCTGCTTAGTTTTATAACTTGGAAAAAATTGCCAAGCCTTGCAGCTTTTCTAAGAGATATAAGATAGATGTTTTTACTTTTTTTGTCCTACAGGTTATAAATTTTCTTATTCTTTAATGATATTCCAAAAAGACACCTTACCAGGCCTCCCAGTTAAGAGTTAACCAAATAAAGTGTGAGCATTTGCAAAAATAAATAAGTAAATAAATAAACATTAAATGAAAAAAGAGCTAAAACATATTAAGAAAAAAAAGGAAGTTATGGGAGATAAGCAAAACGAAGTTACAATGTATTTATAAGAGTATTCAAATAAGAAAACAGAAAAGAATGGGATACAATCAATAACCACAATTTAAGAAAAATTTACTGAAATAAAAATGAATTTGAAACTATACAGTGGCATGTACTGTATACCTGGAAAAAACTGGGACATATTAAAATAAAAGTTAAAAACTTACACACTGGCAGGTGTGGCTCAGTGGATTGAATGCCAAACTGTGAACCAAAAGTTCGCAGGTTTAATTTCTAGTCAGAGCACATGCCTGGGTTGCAGGCCAGGTCCCCAGTAGGGGGTGTGTGAGAGGCAACCACACATTGATGTTTCCTTCCCTCTTTTTCTCCCTCCCTTCCCATCTCTCTAAAAATAAATAAATAAAACCTTTCAAAAAAGTTATAAACTTAAAAAAATTTGTGAAGTATTCAGGGAAAAGTTTGTCACTTTTAAGTGACAGAAAATCAAATTGATTGTCACCATATTTTTTATAGAAATTTATGCTAGAGAAAAATGGAGTAACATACAAGGTAGAAAAAGATAGTTTACAGTTGTATGTGGAACACAGTTTTTCTTGTATTATTATTTACTTAATTATTATATTATTTGTATTGTTTTTCTTATTGTTACTTTATATATTTAGCTATTATTTATCTTTTAGCTAATGTCTTTTCCATACAAATAACTGCAAACTTACTTTTGCCCATCCTTGTATGTAAGATACTCAAGGAAAGGAATGTCAGTAATAGATACTTTATAAGGGTATAAAGACCCTAAAGCACAACAAATGAAATCAAATATACTAAATGTCTTGGGATGGTATTCTTATGAGCTGTTTCTGAAGAATTTGATAAAGAAGGAAATTCTTCCAAGAAAATGACTGATGACAATTTCACATAAATAAGGATGGCAAACATTAAATGTACATTTACCTTTAGAACAAAGCCTCAATTATGGCTATATGACAGAGAAGATTATATAGTAGTGGTAGTTTCTGTTAATTGCATTTATAGTACAAAACTTGTTGAGGACTGTAGATATTTTACACTGTAAAAATCATCTAGATAATAATCTCCACACATCAGATTGTTGGACGTTCTCACAGTCTTAGATATTATATGTGCCTTGTGTTAAACTTTAATAATTATCATTAACAGGTTTATATTGGGCAATAAGAATGTCAATCTAAATTTATTTGATGAAATATTGCAGAAAGCCCTTCTTAAAAAATGCACTTATCCACACTAGACTATCCCTGTACCTCCAGCCTGCTAGGTTAGCAAAAAATAGGGAACAAAGGGACTTGGATTAGTAGATCAAGGTTGACTTCATTTAAATGGCTAACTTCCTAGTCAGCCCCCAAAGACAAACTAGTAGAAACATTATAATAAAATCAAATGATTTTATATATAAGGCATTCCTACAGCATACTCTCCTAAAGTTTTCTAAAGATGGTGGCATGCCAGGAATAATTACTAGTTTTTAGCTAAATAATTCTTAAATCCACTTAAAAGAGCATTCTGTGACCACTGTAGATGGAAGGAAGTTGCCTTGGTGTGGGAGACAAAAGACAAATGAATATTAGGATTAGAGTATGACCAATTTAGATATAACAATTCATACACTAAAAAAATGACAAAAAATGTATTATGGAAATGCCCAAGCAATAGCTTTGGATCAATTATTTCATAAATTTCTATGATGTATTTAATATAGTAAGGGTTGCAACTAGGGTATTTCAGATGACAAAGAAAAGTTACAATAATGACATGAAACATACCAAAGAAATAATTTATACTTTCATTCCCACATAGTATAGTGATATAATCAATCACAAAATTAATAAAATAATAAGCTTAGAGTAACATAAATCATTTATCACAAAGCAGAAACATGGAGAATGATGTTGATAAATTATGGTTACTAGATAACAATTTGGAGGAAACCTAAGTAAAGAACTAAACATTATCATTCTTTCCAGTAGAAAATTCATCCCCATATAAATGAATAGCTCTGCACAGTCAGCAGAAACTCTAGAGATAAAAACTTATTGCTATAGTTTAAACTATAAAAGGTTTTCTTTTTTTTAAGTTATTATTCCTCAACCGCTAATATGACCATGAACTTAAGAACCAGTCATATACTGGTACTGGCAACTGTTTGGGAGCAGGAAGGGGTTGGACATTCATGTGATGCCAAGGTATGTTTTGATAAATGAAAAAACAATACATTAAGAAAAGTCATATTGTTGCGATTTTAAATTATTGGTCAATTTCAGTGTCACTCATATTAAGGGTAATCAAAAACAATGTAACATTTATTATAAAATTAATAATTAAATATTGTGTATAATACAATTTGAGGAAAGCAAAGTTTAAATCCAATAGTCTAGTTTTGATCTCTCAATTTACAAGAATTACAGGGGATTGGGGTAATTTAAACTTCACAAAAATAAGACAATCAGGTATATCTGCTCCTTTCAGTAAATGAGATTGATATTAACAAAAAGGACTGTTAAAAATTGAGAGTCTTGAGGCACATAACAATTAAATGTGATTGGTTCTGAATTAGATCTTAATTTGGAGATGTAAAATGTGAAAATAACTTTTGGGGAAAACAATTGGAATTTAATTAATTATGAATATTATTATAAATTTATGAGATTATAATCCTTAAAATATAAGGGGATTTTTACCTTTTCTAGAGAATCATTTTGTAAATTAGTTTAATATATAACATAGATTTGAGTACCTCATATGTGAAGAAAACTAATAAAAATATATACTCTAGGCATTTTTAGTGAGGGTTAAAAAACATGAGTCAGAGATATTTCAACAACCTTAATCTCTGATCAGAGTATAGAACTAATTAATTAGCATAACACTTACACACATTTTCCTCCATATTTGACATCATTTGAAGGGGAATATTGTTTAAGTACTCTTATCTTTCATAAATAATGTTTAACAACAGATCAGAAGCTGGTCCTTCAGAATGATACCCTGGGCCTGTACACCATCCAGATCTGTAAGTTTAGCCAATAAGATTTCACACACTCAAAATTAAAATGTAAGATAAAGTCTGCCTCTAGGATGTTTTCATAATAACCTCAAAAACCTTCCATACAAGGTCCTTTGCATTTGGTAAAATGACAAATTGAAGGTTTTATTAAAATTACAGATTACATAATAGTTTCTTGCTTTCTTGTCAGTGCATGTTCACATGTGCCAAAAATCTTATGCTAGATACATGTCCACTTAGTAGCACATTTAGGTGGGAGCTAGGCAAAAGCTCTTTGTCCAACACCTCTCTCTAATTATTTGATTTTGTTGATATATGACAAAAGGAAGTAATAAATGTAGTCATCAAAATTAACTCAATTTGTAATATTCTCAAAACATGAGTCATTTATTTCCTTTGTTATTATTCCCTTTACTTCTCCATGCTCTAAAGTTTCCAAGACTTCATGTAGGTGAACTCCCTGCAGCCTTGCCATATTATAATAATAGGTTAAATTTTTACTTATAGGAACTTTCTGTAAATGATCCATTCACAGCTTATTATTTCATTTACCACAACAAACATTTGTTTCCTTAATTGTTTCAGAGCTACATACCCTGAAATAAATTCTAGAGTTAAACATGCATGAAAATACTAATTCTGTGTGTTACCCATGAAAAAGTATTCAACCTTAAGCAAGAGTAGTTTTAGAAAAAAAGTTTATTCCATCTGTCAATCTAAATATGAAAAATGTGAGTAAATCAGTTCCAATGTTAATTCAATTTTTGTGCTTTAAATAAATGGCATACTTGTGTAAGAGGGTATAACGAAGATAAATAGTAATGGAAAAAATACAATAAAAATAAACTACTTAAAAAAATGGGGTACTTGTTAGCTGATGTCATCATAATATTTAGAATGTCTTGCCAGTGCAGTAAAATCAGGTTGGTCAGTAAAAATACAGTCCCCATAGTAATTCCGTCATCCCCAGGAAAACGAATCATGCTTCTGGGAATCACATCTCATTTTCAGCCAGTGTTGAGTGGCTAATAGGGTTGTGTATCAATTTTTCAGACTGAATAAATTTTTCTTCCTAATTAATCATCTAAATGAATGCCCAGGTTTCTTCACCTTCAGTTCTGAATATGAATCAATTTCAAACAGAAGCTTAATGAGAAAGAAAGCAAGAAAAAATTTGCCTTGGAAAGAAGTGACATACAAAGGGTCAAAATAATCAGTGCTGTTCTCATTATGGCCATTTGCATAAATGAAAACTAAATAATTTTTAGACTAAAAGAAGTTTGTTATTCCATGCATTAGTCTGTTGTGATTTGTGAATTCTGTTAGGATTATTACTATTTCACTTATTCATGTATAGAGATAACTACCACTATTTCTCCCAGATTTCTTTCTGATTTGTGACACTCGCAAAAGTACTGATATTCATGGTATAATTTATGATCATATCTCATTTGTATAAAAAAACCAAGGTTAGCAGCATTTGTGCTCCAATCAATCAGTTTATCAATCACATTATTTGATCCAGACACATTTTGTCATTTTCTCCACTGTTATTCAAAAATTTAATTTGGTTAGGACAACATCTGATGGAAAGAATTAATAATTCAAATGTTACTATGATACTAAGGGCTTCCAGAACTTAGTTTTATTAATATGATATAATCTTTTCTACCATTCCTGAAGGTAAGTTGGGAAAGTTCTACCTACTACTTGTAAAGATTTTGGTAAGAAAGTTGAATTTCAGACAGGTTACAGCTTCTGCAAATGATCACATAATTTGTTAATGACAATGCTAAGACTTCAACTCAGAAATGTTTAACTCCTATCTAATGCATTTTAAATTAAAATATGCTGGTTTAAACATCATATATTTTAGCTAAAGAATATAATTACATCTAAATATAAAGGAAGTTAGTAAAAACTCTTATTATTGAGCATCCAGTAATGTTTTCTCTTCAAGAATTATACTGTATCCTATCAATACTTCTCCAAGGGGGACATACAGAGACCCCACTGACACATGAAAAAATGTTCAGCATCACTAGCCCTTAGAGAAATGCAAATTAAAACCACAATGAGATACCACTTCACACCAGTCAAAATGACCATCACTAATACAATAATAAACAAGTGCTGGGGGGGTTGTAGAGAAAAGGGAACCCTTGCGCATTATTGGTGGTAATGCAGATTGGTACAACTACTGTGTGAAACAGTATGGAATTTCCTCAGAAAACTAAAGCTGGAACTGCCTTTCAATCTAGCAATCCCACTGCTAGGACTATGCCCTAAGAATCCTGAATCACCGATTCAAAAGAACCTATGCACTCCAATGTTCATAACAACTTTAAAATAGCCAAGTGCTGGATGTAGCATGAGTGCCCATCAGTAAATAAGTGGATCAGAAAACTACGGTACATTTACACAATGGAATACTAGGCAGCAGAAAGAAAGGAACTCCTTCCCTTCATGGCAGCATGGATAGAACTAGAGAGCATTATGCTAAGTGAATTAAGGCAGGTAGTGAAAGACAAATACCATATGATCGCATAAGTGGAACCTAATCAACAAAACAAACAAAAAACAAAACAGAACCAGGGACTTGGAAATAAAGAACAAACTGACAGTGACCAGAGGGTAGGGATGAAAGGGATAACCATAGAAACAGGGGAAGGGGCTAGCAGAAAAGAAATAGAGGACTTATGGGCATGGACAATGGAGGGCATATAGACTGTGGCAACGTGGGCGATGGGGCTGAGGTGAGCAAGGGGGGAAAAGGTGGGGCAACTGTAACTGAACAACAATAAATTAAAAATATATATAACATTGTTAACAAGTAAATAATAATCATTCAGTTTGTTAATAGTAACCGTATTTTACAAATACCATATATTTATTGTTTTAAATATTTTACTGACAAAGTTTTACTTAAACTTGACAGTGACACTATGATGCAGGTAAAAACTATCACTTTTAATTTGAAAAAGAGAAAACTGCGGTTTAGAAAAGTTGTGCCCTGCCCAAGTTTACATGGCTTGGAGGTGATAGGACTGCAACACAAATAGTGAGCCAGATTCAAGAACTCGCTTTTATAATAGTGGCGATGATGATGATGTGATAGTCAATTTAATGATTACAACAACTTTGAGACAAGATGTCAATGATATTAAAAGCAATGATATGATGATTAAAAGGATGTTGATGGACAAATAACTAATGTGATATTAGAGAAAACAGTACTTGCTTAATATATTTTGGGGTTGGTCGCTTTTCTCCCTTCTGACCATGAAGAAATTACTTAAGCTTTAAGTTCCTTATTTGAAAAATGAATAAAATGATAGTTATTACTTCATTGGATATCAGTCAGGGTTTGCGTAGGTTATCTCATGATAGCTTACCACCACCCACGAAACAATTTTACAGGTGGTTGGGCAAAGTAAATCTTTGAAAATGAAGTTAATAAATTTGCCCATGTTTTCACAGCAAATGTGTGAACAAATTTGGATTCATACCTGTATTTCTGTCACACAAAGTTCATGTTCTTTCCATAGGGCCACAGTTTTGCTAACAAAAACACAATATCACTGATTATACATTTGTAGAATTTTTGAATAAAATATAAATGCTGATTATTTTTAGTCAACTATAAAAATACAGAAATTACTCTGCCAGAAAGCAATGTGTAACCAATTCAAGTGATACCGATGGTTTTTAGAAATTATGCACAAAAGCCTTTTGACAAAATGGTTGATTTTTCCCAATGCACACATCTGGCTATCTCACAGCTTTTTAAAATAGAGAAATATAATTTTTAAAATGTGAGTTGACAAAGCATGGTGGTCATGAACTCTTCTCCATATTTCAAAACTAGGCAGCCAGACACAGAGCTTCTCTGGGCGGCTGGCCCAGTAATTCATGTCACAAATACAGTACTGATCAAAAGTACAGAGTGCCAAACTAAACTCCTAATGTTCTGTTTCAATCCTGTAGATTCCATTGTGGCTGAATTTGGAAGAAAGACGGTTGGCTTACTACCATATTTCTCGCTCAATGCTGTGTTGGAGGCAGAGAGCCAGACTTTGAGAGAAATCTGCTGGGACTTTTAAAAATTCCTTTATCCTACATAATTACGTATAGTAATTGAACCCCACTGATAACTGGAAAAACAATTCAAAATGGGATTGTGCCATCTCTTGTCAAGATGAAAACTGTCTCATATTTTCAATAAAGTGGAAGGCAACCTGACTAAAACTAATAGAATGCTGTTGGTTTCAATATGCTTTATAGCAGAACAAAAAAATCCAATAGTAATTAAAAGTTTACCTGCTTATTTCCTTCAGGTGGAAATCAAAGGATAGAGCCTAAGCTGAAGTAGATACATTGGTTGTCAATGGGATGATCAAGAGAAACTTAATGAGAAAACACGAATACCTGCATTGATAGTATAGGTATGCTGATTCATTTTGAGCCAGTGTACTGAGTTCCTACACTGATATACAGTTTTCTTAGGCCATACCTTCCTCTGTTAATAAGCACCCAACACACAAGCAGAAGTTTAATTATTCTCATGTCCCTAATTTTTAAAATCTCCCTCAACTTAATCTTAAATTATAGAATTGGAAACTACCTTTTCAGCTTTTAAAAATAGAATAATGTCAAAAGTAGTATCTGATTTTCTTTTGATTATCACAGCTCCGTTTCCTGAAAATAGGATTATAACAAAGATGATGAGGGAACGGAGAACAGGAAAATAGAATGTATCATCAGATAGATACTATAGTGCTGAAGAAGAGAACGTTACCAGGGTTATTGTATCTCCTAATAGATCTTTTGTTATTCATGAAGGACAGGGATGTTCTCAGACATTTCTAGAAAGAAAAACACAGGAATTTAGAAAATAGCTCCATCTCCTTCAGTTTTTTTGATGAATATAATAATTTAAAATTAAATTTAATAGTTTTGAAAAACACAGGTATAAAAACAGCTGAATCAAAGGTATCTGAGTTTAGTTGTTCTATTTTGTTATCAAATTATAAGGAATAAAAATTTATCTTCCGTTACAAAAAGAATGTGCTCAGTAAAGAAAATACTAAAAATATGGACCTTATCATTTGCAGTCACTAGGAATGTCTTTTCCATCTAGCATATTGTTTAAGTCTACATATTTAGTGCTGACTCTTTTTCTTAATATTAACTAGGGTAGCTTAATTTAAATTGAGAATTAGAAGTGCTTTTGTTATAGACAGCTCTTTTATTTAATTTACTCTGTTCATCTATTTATTATTTTCTATTTATTTGTAAGGTTAATTAGTTTTCATTTTGAACCAGACTTATAAAATTTAATTTGTGAGTTTCTCCTGAAAATTTTTTTATTATTCTAAATTGAAAAAAAAAATATCAGCCTTCTGTATCGAACTAAACTCATGTGTCCTGCCCTGGCTGGTGTGGCTAAGTAGATTGAGTGCCAACCTGTGAACCAAAGGGTTTCAGGTTTGATTCCCAGCTAGGGCACATAGCCTCAGTTGGGTTGTGGACCAGGTCCTCAGTTGGGGGCATGTGAGAGGCAACCAATATATGTTTCTCTCACACACCAATGTTTCTCTTTCTCCCTCCCTTCCCCTCTCTATAAAAATAAATAAAGTCTTTAAATCAAAAACAAAACCTCTTGTGTTATATCACTGAATTACAAATATATTTTGTTATAATTTTGTCCAGGGTTAATAGCTGACCAAAAAAGAGGGGGCAGGGGAGAGAGAGAGAGAGATTGAGATCGATATCGATCAGGTGTTCCAAAAATCCTAGTGGGATCAGTTTTGATTATCATCAGAGGTTCCCTCTGAGTTCTTTTTAGCTGAATGATGAATATATGGTAACAGTGATTTTTTAAAAGTGTAGTAATAAAAGGTATTAAATTATAGTTTACTCTTTTAATGTGAATCATCCTGAAAGCTAGTAAATATCCTATTTGAAATGAGGAGTTTTAAATATAGTTTCATCTTAGGTATATTGTTTGTTGTAATTAGCAAGTGGGAGGAGATTAACAAAAAAAGTTTGAGTTGACAAAGGAGCTTATTAAGGGGAAAAAAAAAGGTAGTTTCCAAATGACACTGAGGAAGAGATTGAGTATGTGGAAATAAATATATCAGGGAAGCATTAGACTTAGCACTGAGTGATCAGAGTTTCTAAATGTCCGGTCAGGGAGTAGTAGGCAAATATGCTACTGACAAACAGAGGCTTTGAGGACTTAGGGAGTTATAATTTATGTTACAGAGAAACAGTAGCAACAGATGAAGAGGAATGCTAAATCAACAGGAAAATTGTTAGCATTTAAACATCGCTCTTATATAATATGTGATTATGATGCAAGTTTCATTTTATGATACACTAGAAGAAGCATAACCAAAAAAACAGATCCCTTTATGTCCCTTGAACTAATAGTAGTGACCTAAAACATTATAAATTCTCATCTCCAGCTTGAGACTCCAAGAAAAAATAGAGTTGCAAAAACTAAAGTTGTATTTAAATATGATAAGGGAGAATTTTCTATTAGTAAATCATATATTTTAGAATAATTTCTTCAAGAAATAATGAAAATGTTATGTTTAAATTTTCAAACTAGCCACCAAAATGCAAATGACCAGCATTCTGGAGAAAATACACACTGGTAGAAAAAACAAGGGTGGACAATATAATACTTTCTAATTTTATTGCTCATTTTATTTTGTTAATTCTTCATTAGAACTTAATGATTCAAATAATTGAATGTTCACATGAATATTAGAGTGCAGATCTAATATATTTAAAGTGTTCATTTAAAAGAATAAAATCACATTTAAAATATATTAAAAATGATGAGAGGAGATCCTACATTCTTTTAAAATTATATGCTGACAAATCACAAAATATAGCATTTATTTTCATCCATATCTTTATTCTTTCTCTTTCGGTTTCTTACATTTCCTATACTTTGGTCCTGTTGATAGTCAGTTTGCCAGATGTTTGCAGTGTGCTTTCTCATCAGCTCTATAAACGTCCTTATTTGGAGATGGCATCATACAGTGTTCACTTACAAATATCATAAAATAAATAGCTACATTATACACTGAATTGAACATACATGGGTTTAGTGGTTTAAAGCCAGTATTATTTGTGTTCCTCATGGTGCAAAGTGTGTTTCCAAATCTGAGAAAAGCCTACTTAAAAAAAAATACACTTCTTAATTGATAGTGCTGATTTTTATGGATTCTTCAAACATGCTTGTAAATGTTACTGAGGCAAACATGAGGCAGTTTGTACCTAAAATATAAAACTGAGGAATATACTCTTTCTTTCCCATCAAATCCACAATTCTAAGAAATTTGTAAATCCCATGTGCAATATATAACTGTGTTTCATCCAAGCAAAGCAAGACCATAATCCTTTCCAGTCTAGATGTTCTTCATATCGACTTAACTTATAGTTTGCTAGTGTGAGAGCTAGAGAAGAGAACCTTAAAAATAAAAATATGAATGTAATAGATTGGGTTATATATTCTGATGACAAAATATATTTTGCCTCTTGTATGATTATGTCTTTATAAACTTAACAGTTTTTTATGTCAGATTCTCATTTTGCAACCATCTTACTTGATTACCAATGTCAAACACATTGCTTTTAAATTTTATTGAACTAGCTTTAATTCAGGAAAACCTAACAGCTTACATTTTTCCAGTCTATATAAACAATGTCAGGCAATCTATAATATATAGTATAATTTCGCTAATTATGTGCTGTCACTTTTATAGCATTACAGACTTGCTATAGTTTGAGTATTTTCTTCATGCTTTCTGGACTTGTGGTTTTATTTTCCATACCGAAGGGACAGTTAAAATACCCACTATGTATCTTTCTCCTTTCTATCTTCACATAATTTATACAAATTACCAGAACATACTGTTGCTTTCTTCACATTAACCCTAAGGCACAGACCGGGGAGTAATAGTATAATAAACTTTTTTTTTTCCTGTAATTGTGTATATGTATGAAGAGTAGGTAATCAGTTAAAAAACAAAATTTTACTGTAATTATTTTTTCACTTGGGACAGTGTTCATCATAATTCAAGCTCTTTTACTATTAGTTTTATTATACAAATATGTCCCTTAACTTATGAAGATAGCTTGTATATCTATGTGTATATTTGTGGTTGTGCATGATGTGTAGGTGTGTCTATATATATTTCAGTGTGTTCATTTCTTCAAGTTGATATCACTAAAACAAAAACAAAACCAACACACACACACACACACACACACACACACAGAAAGAAAAATAAAACAACAAAAAACTAACAGATTTTTGAAGGGAAACCTAGAAGAAAAAAGGGTAATCTGGAATGAAGTCTTCAAGCTGTATACTTTGGGTCTATAATTTATAGCTAATATTTATTAATCTTAGTGGATTTCTGTATTATGCATATCAAAAAATTCATCTCCTAATTTAAATAAAATTTCCTCTTTGTTATTTATATATTCTCCATGTTAATTTAATATTTCTATAACTTTTTATTAATAAAGAAGAAATTCCCATCTTTGTGCTCTTGAAACAAACATTAATTTATTACATTTGCTATCTAACATTTCCAGTATCTCACTAGAAGTTTCTCCCTTTCAGGGAGAACAGCCATTATAACACCTAACTATTTCATTCAAACATACAGCAAACACAGTTTTGGAAACATAATATTCTTGTCTTTGTGGGTCTGGTAAAACATTTAATACCGATGAGGATCTTTCTTCTTATTACACAAAAGAAAACGATAACTTGGTGTTTAATTTATAATATTAAATTAGATGTTTTATAAAACTCTGAAAATTTATATTATAATCCAAATAGAATAAGAATTCAGTAACATTTGTTTTTGTCTCCCATAAACATAATATGCTTCTTGATTTTGGTAATATAACAGTACAAATAAAATGCAATTGTTTATTTGTTAGTATACCCTGTTTTAACAAGGAAGATAAATAAAAACAAAAGTCAAATAGTATATAATGAGTGAAAGATCAGTTTTATAGAAGCTTTCATATCTTTCTAGAATAGTCAGAGAAGAAAAGTCAGGAAATAATTATCTATTATTGTGAATCTATAGAGAATGTTGTCTTATAATGTCTAATTACTATTAGCAATATTGTATAAGTGAAAGAAACAAAAATAGAGTTAATTAAATTGATGCACTTATCCTTTAATTTTAAATAACACTATTTCAAAAAATATTTTTTAAAGTGATCACTAGGGGTCAAAATATGTCCTAGAAATCATGGACATGTGAATCTCAGTATTTGATTCTGGACATTCAATAACATCAAGGAACTTTGATGGGTTTATAGACTGCTACAAATACAAAATAATTGTATGTTACATATAGAACAGAAAGAGGTTAGAAACAGTGCAAGGTAATACAACTTTCATCAAGGCTGATGCTTGTGCATACCTTCTTTCCAAAATACTTCATCTCCGAAAGAAAAGAGATGTTAAACTTGGTTCTCAAAAGTGAACACACAATTTCAGGCAAAGGGAGTAAATAAGATGTTATAACAGAGAAATGTGCACATATAAGTCAAAGAAACACATTAGTACATATTATTGCAGTGTCCACAATAATACGGTACTCAGGTCTGCTGCTGAGGGAAATATATTTGATAGAGAGCCACGGCTTTTACATTCTGAAGACATCAATGCATTTTTGCTGAGGCTACAATTCTCACAGGCAGTTTTCCACCAATAACTAAGCACAGCAGGCTTAAACCTACTCGATATGAAAATCCTCTGCCATAAGACTCTGGGTCACAGAAACACAGTTGTCCAGGTCAAAACCTTCCTAGAACTGCAGTACAGCGTAAGACTACTCGGCCCTCTGTGCCTCTGTCTCCTTCACAGGTTGCATTGCATTGCAACAGCTCTAACACAAAACAGAATATTAAACACTCCATTGGCAGTTAGAAAATTTTGCCTTTGGCAAATTTGGCAGACCTTGTCTGTTTGGGATATCAAAGCAATACCAGTCAAAAGACTATTTATAAAGAGAAAAGGATAGAGACAAAAAAAAAAAAACCAAAGAAAATAAAACTGCCAATAAGTAACTGAGGTATACAACTCTTTTTTGTCCTTTCTTGCCTCCATTCCAGTTTTCAGTCCTGTGAAGCCAGTTCATTTGAAAGTCATTCACTTTCAATGAATCAAATTGGCTATGAGAATCACACACATGGATCCAAATATACTTTGTGCTGAATTTTCTCTACATATTCAGGGACTTTTTTTCTACAATTAAGTTAACATGTTCTCTGATGCCAAAGATACTTTTATATTCACTTTTGTAAATAGCTTAAAGAACATTTGGATACTACACATTTCTATAATGTCATAATAATTAGATTTAATGTATTATCAGAGTGTGAGTATTTAAAGTTAATGGTATTTTAATGTTCTTTATATTCTCAATGTGAATATCAATTATAGGAATTTTTACCTCCTGAGACCACTAAGAACCCCCAATTCCAATCTTTGAACATACCTATAAATTCTGGCTACCAGATGCAGAGCCTTAGAAATTGTGCCTCTAAAAGAGCCCGCCTTTCTGCTCACAGGAAGAGAATATTACCACATCCATCGTTTGTGAATATATGCTCTTATATAGTTTTGAAATTACCTAATTGCCTCAGAGCATCAGACTCTGGTTGTTTTCTCTTTCTCTTTTTTTCTTTTCTTTTCTTTTTTTTTCTTTATATTGAGTATCAAAAGGTAGGTAGAAATATTAACAGCAGTAACAGAAATAGGCAGAGATAGACCTAATAGCTGAACCATAGAATTACATTCCCTTTCAATTTCACTTACAAATAATTCCTAAGCATATATATTTTAGAAACACTATGAAAGATTATAGGGGTATTAGAATGATTAATGGTCACTACTGTTTATAAACAACTTATGCTCTAATGCAAAAGAAAAATTAAAAACACTTTATTCTCAACAGTTTACTCCATCCCTGTTAGAGGATCAAGCATGTTCTCCCATTGTCACCTGTGGGTAGGGCTTGCTTACTCACCTCGTGTTTAGCCACAGTCATGTTACTTACTTGAATCAATGTGAGCAGAGCTGACAATGTGCCAGTTCTGAGCTGAGACTTTAAAAGGAACCCATAGTTCTTCAGTTTCTTGTTCTTTTCACATGGTCTCAGGAGCAACATGTTCCGAAAAAAGTCTTAATCTTCAGTGTCAGTACCACAAGAAGAATATATATAGTTCAACAAGCTATCTTCAACTTATAAGTATGTAATCAGCAAATAAACGTTTTTTTTAAATTATACTGGAATTTTGAATTATGTGTTAATGGAACAAAGTTAAGTAATACAAAATTGTTATAACACAAACAATGCTATATACATTGGAATATTCTTAAAAACACAGAATATCTTTGTATTTTTTAGTCAGTATTGCAAAGGATTTTTAAATAGAATTAATATATGCCCGAAGATAAAAATAATATAATTGATCCCATAGCCACTATTTTTCATTTAGTAAATTGAAATAATCCAAATAATTCTATCAATAATTTTAAATTTAATCATAAACTGGTCTTTGCTCTGCAGAATGAGGGAGAGTTTAAATTCAAATTCATCTCACTGACTTGTATTATTATTTATTTCAAACTTGAGTTCTGCCTGTTTGGGGAATTTGTCTCTGTGTTTAATTTATTTTTTTGGTATTGACTTTTATTTTTTGTCAATTATTTACAATGTTAAGTGTCATAAATTCTTCTTTATAAGCCATAAAATTAATATATTTAAATAATACCAATGTACAGTGCTTTTGATGGAATAACATATCAAAATATTATCTGTCATGTTTCTTGAAAACAATTATAGTCCTATAATTGGGACCTTCTGTCCATGACTTATGAAAAGAATCAGTTGACTGCACTTTTGGTGTCCTAGTCAAGAAATCACTACCAAGGGCACTCTCATGAAACTTTTCCTTTATGCTTCTTCCTTTGAGGAGATTTATAGTTTCCAGTATTAAATTAAGTACAGTTATGAATTGCTTAACAACAGGGATACATTCTGAGAAATGCATAGTTAGGCTATTTCATCATCATGCAAACATCATAGAGTGCACTTTACAAACCTATGTGGTAGAGACTACTGCATACCTAACCCATGTGATTTAACCTATTGCTCTTAGGTTACAAACACATACAACATATTACTGTACTGGATACTGTAATTATGATGCAATGGTAAGCATAATATACCATATATATATATGGTAAAGGGAATATACACCCCTTATAAATTCCCTTTAAATAAAGGGAATTACCTATATATGTAAAAGGAACTTACTGTGAATAGAGCTATCAGGACTGGAAGTTACTGTGTGAGTCAGTGAGTGTCTGATGAGTGAATGAGAGGACTTGGACATTAACATACACTACTGTAAACTTTAGAAACACTGTACACTTAGGCTACATTAAATTTATTAAAAATATTTTTCTTCAATAATAAATTAACCTTAGCTTCTTAAGATTATTTTTTACTTTATAAACTTTAAATTTCTTTGAAAATTTGAACATGATTACATTTAGCTTATAACATAAACACATTGTATAGCTGTACAAAAATATTTTCATTCTTTATAACCTTATATTTTTCTTGGAACAGTTCAACTCTTTTAAAAAAATTTTTATAACTTTATTTTATAACTTTTTTCTATGTAATTTTTATTTTTACTTTTTTAAACTTTTGTTTGAAAACCAAGACACAAACACTCACATTAGCCTAGGCCTACACAAGGTCAGGGTCATCAGTATCCATGTTTCATGTTTCATGTCCACATTGTCACATTGGAAGGACTTCAGGAGGAATAACCTCCATGGATCTGTCATCTTCTGTGATAACAATGCCTTCTCATGGAATTCCCCTTGAAGGACCTGCCTGAGGCTCTTCTTGAGGAGGTATCACTCTTTTTTAGAAATATATTCATGGTGGCTTTCTTGGTTCATTTATTTTTCTCATCACAGATTTTCTTTTAAGCAGATAGTGCACCATGAACTACCCCTTTATTAGTGAAAACCATTTGGTATTATGCTCCATGTTTTCACATTTTTTAAGGAGTCTGTTGGAGTCTGTAAAACCTTCTGCCAAATCTTTCACCATGACATTTCTTGGGGGTTCTTCTTTTTTTCTTTCAATTTTCTTTTTTCTTGCATCTTCTTTAGGTATATATTACTGTTACCATTCTAACAACCCCTCATTAGTCAATTCCTCAGGGATCACCTCTGGGAACTGCTCAATGTCTTCTTCATCCACCCACAGATTAAATTTGTCTGTCATCTCAGGCACATCCTTGATGACTTTTGTAACTTTTGTATCTTTGGCAAATTCTTTGAAGTCATAAATAAACCTCTTGAGTGTTTTCTTTCAGCTGCCATTCATGAACTCCTTAGTGACATCATCCCAAGTCCAAGCAGTGGTCTTGATACAGTCATAAATGTTGTAAATTTTCCAGAACTCCATCACTGTCTTCTTTAGTTGCAACAATAGCTTGAGTAGAACTCTTTCACAAATCGTAGGCCTTAAATTGTGCTTTAACTCTTTGACCCATTGGCTTGATCAAAAAGATGATGTTTGAAGAAAAGAACCACTTTAATATTTGGATAAAGATGACTAATAAAAGGAGGATGTCCAGAGGTATTATCAACAATGATAAAAATCTTGAAAAGTATGTTATTTTTTTGTATTGTTTACACTATTACAGTTGTCCTGTATTCCCTTCTCCCTTTGCCTGCCTCCACCCAACCATATTTTACTGGCAGAGTAATTCGTGAGAAGATCATGGAAGAAAAACTGTATCCTGCACATCTTCTTATTGATTCTTTAGTACACTGGCAGCATGTGCTTACTGATATGCTTGAAGGTTCTGGGGTTCTCATAGTGCCATATTACAAAGGATTTCAATTTGAAGCCTTCAATGAACATTGCAACCAAACAAGACTGTTATCCTGTTCTTAAAAGCCTTGAAACCTGGCATTGGTTTGGTTTCCTTATGAGTGAAAGTCCTTGCAGGCATCCATTTCTAGAATAGGAAGGTTCTATCCATATGAAATGTTTTCTGTGGTAAGTAATTTACCTCCATATTCAGTTTTTCTAGAGTTTCCAAAATTTTTTAGCTGCCTTTACATCAGCACTCACAAATAAACTAATCATTTTCACATTATTTAAAAACAATTCCTGAATAATTTATACCAACCAGAACTAGCAGTATACTCTTCGTTGCAAACAAAAATTTTGCTTTGGCCAGGTCAACATGGTGCTGAGAGGGTTTCTAGTCTGTTTCTATTCTTCAATCCAGGTCTTTAGAAGGTTCTCCATATCTGATACAGGCCCTACCTGAATATTGGTAGTGTCATTGCTGTTAATGAGGCTTAACAGTTTCTGTCACTTTGTTCTTCTTCTAAGGATCATAGCTATGGTGGAAAGGAACATCCATCTTCATAGTACTTAATTGCTTCTAATTTTGTTACTTGGTCAGTCAGTCAATGTCGGCTTTTACTGACAACATTAGCAGAGGATTTTGTACTCCTAGGGGCCTGAGGAGCAAAACATCATAAGATTAAATCAAGGACAAGAGAAAATGATGTAATCAAGCGAGGAGGTAAACATGAAGTTTGAGGTTGATGCTGGCATAAATGACACAGTATTTATAGCAAATATTTTGTTTTTTATAGACAGAAAGGATATACTCTAAAATAACCTTAAAAAGTATAATATAGTAAATACACAAACTGATAACGTAGTCATTTATTATCATTATCAACTGTAATGTAATGTACATAATTTTCTATGACTGGCAGCACACTAGTTTTGTTTATACCAGCATCACCAAAAACACAGAAGTAATGCATTTCACCGCAGCCTTACAATAGCTACAAAGTCACTGGCAATAACAATTTTTCAGCTTCATTATGACCTTATAAGTCTACTATTGTATGTGTTGCCTGTCCTTAAAACATTGTTATGTAATACATGACTGTATTCAATCCATTTTTAGTTGCTTTTTGCACATAGTATTTAAAAAATAATCTCATTAATATGTGAATGTACACCATTCCCAACACCATTTATTTAAGAGATTATCCTTCCTCCATTACACGTTCTTGAGACCTATGTCAAATATTTATTGACATGTATTCACAGTTCTGTTTCTAAATTTTTATTGTGTTCCATTGATCTATATGTCTGTCTTTATGCAAGCATCACACTGTTTACACAGAATGGGAGAAAATATTTGCAATCCTCATATCTAAGGAAATATTCATATCCAAAATATATAAGGAACTCATATAATTCAACATGAAAATAAAAAATAATCTGATTAAAATTGAGAATGGATGTGAGAAGACATTTCAAATGGCCAACAGATACATAAAAAGACACTTATTATGAATTATCAGAAATTATAAATCAAAATCTCAATGATAAATGACTTCATACTCATAAGGATAAGCATTACCAAAATTTAAAAAATATATGTGTTGTAAAAAATGGGGAGAAATGGGAACTTCTGTACACTGTTGGTAAAAATTACAATAGTGCAGCCACTATGAAAAAACTGTATGGCGCTTCCTCAGAAAATTAAGAAAAGAACTAATATGACTTAGCAATCTCATTTTTGGGTACTTATCAAAACAAACAAACAAAACAAAACAAAAGAATTCTGAAACCTGGATCTTAAGGATACATTTTATTTATTTTTTAAATCTATTTTATTGATTATTCTATTAGAGTTGTCCCATTTTTTTCTCCCCTTTATTCCCCTCTGCTCTGCATCCCCATCCCACCGCTATTTTTCCCTTAGTTCATGTCCATTGATCGCACATAAAAATTCTTTGGATTCTCCCTTTCCTATACAATTCTTAACCTTCTTCTGTCTATTTCATACCTACCATTTATTCTTCTTATTCAATGTACCTTTTCCCCCATTCTCCACCCTTCCCCTCCTCACAGATAACCCTCTTCCATGTGATCTCCATTTTTGTGATTCTGTCCCTGTTGTAGTTGTTTGCTTAGTTTGGTTTTTTTTGGAGGGTTCAATTGTTGATACTTGTGAACTTGTTGTCATTTTACTGTTCATATTATTGATCATCTCATTTTTCTTAGATAAGTTCTTTTAACATTTCATGTAATAAGGGCTTGGTGACGATGCACTCCTTTAACTTTACTTTATCTAGGAAGCATTTTATCTGCCTTCCATTCTAAATGAAAACTTTGCTGGATAAAGTAATCTTGGATGTAGGCTTTTGCCTTTCATGACTTTGAATACTTCTCTCCAGCCCCTTCTGGCCTGTAAGGTTTCTTCTGAGAAATAAGCTGATAATCTTATGGGCACTCCTTTGTAGGTAACTGTTTCCTTTTCTTTTGCTGATTTTAATTATCTCCTTAATATGTGAATGCATGTTAACATATTAATGAGTGAACACATTCTCTCCTTATCTTTAATCTTGGGTAATGTAATTATGATGAGCCTTGGGGTTTGTTTCCTTGGGACTCTCTTTGGGACTCTCTGAGCTTCCTGGACTTCCTGGAAGTCTATTTCCTTTCCCAGATTGAGGAAATCCTCCTTCATTATTTTTTCAAATGTTTTCAATGTCTTGCTCTTTCTCTTCTCCTTCTGGCACCCCTATGATTCAGGTATTGGAGTATTTAAGTTATTCCAGAGGTTCCTAAACCTCTCCTCACTTTTTTGAATTCTAATTTCTTCATTCTGTTCTGGTGAAATGTTTCTTTCTTCTTTCTGTTCCAAACTGTTGATTTGAGTCCCAGTTTTGAGGAAACATTTTAATCCCATATTCATTTCAACATATTCACAATAGCCAGGAAGTGGAAATAACCTAAATTTCCATCAGTGGAAAAATGGATTAAAATGTGGTATATAAATATGATGGAGTGTTTTTCAGCCTTAAAAAAGAAATTCTGCAATATATAATAAAATAAATATACCTGGAAGACACATCTCATATGAAATAAGCCAATCACAGCAGGACAAGTACTGTGTTTTTACATTTATATGGAATATCTAAAGTAGTCTAATTCATAGAAGCAGAGAACAGAATGATGGCTGTCACAGGCTAGAGTGGGATAAATAAGAAACAATTTAAAGTATAAAAAGTGTCAGTTATACAACATGAATAAGTTCGAAGGATCTGCTACACAATATCACGTCCTTAGTTGACTATACTATGTTGTACACAAAACAATTGTTAAAAGGTTAAATATCAGGTTAATTATTCATACTACAGTAAATAAAATTTAAAACAAAAAGAAAGCAGTACATTCATTAAGGTATCATTTAAAGTTTTACTCCTGTCTGACATAATTAAGAGCGTGGTTCCACTAAAGAGTTTCTCTTGACTCTTTAGGATATGTTTCTTTGTCTTCACATTTTGGCTGCCACCGTGTGTGTGTGTGTGTGTTTCTCTATGTATTAAGTAGAGTTGCTATGTCTCCTGGTCTTTTAGAGTGACCTTATATACTATGTGTTCTTTGGGTCCATTGGCACAACCTACCTGGTCACCCAAGCTGGGCACTTCAGTTGTGCCCACCCTCCTTCCCCGTATGGGTTGTGTACAACATGATGTTGTAATTAAGCCTTAA